>NW_004624812.1:3069531-3128575 GCF_000247695.1 Heterocephalus glaber
ATAGGAAGAAAAGGGGCAAAGGGGAAGGGGTAGGGGAAAGGAAAGAAGGGAATGGAATTAATATGAGAAAATGAAAAAAAGGAAACAAAGTCTCTTTAAATAGAGAGGGATGGAGGGGTTGAAGAGAGGGCAGGGGAAGGAGGAAAAATAAAAATCAAGAGAGTATGTAAAGGTGCAAATTTCCAATGATGAATCCTATTATATTGTATACCTAAAATGTACCAATAAATGGATATACAGTTTAAAAAAATGAACCTATATGGCACAGACACCTTTTGTATTAAAGCAAGGTCCTGGGAGACCCACCGTGCCAGTCATTGACCTTCAATTGTCTCAGGATGGAACTCAGAGAAGAGGGGACCTAGAATAGCAGCAATTTAACCCCCTGTCTAACAGTATCTTGGTCTGTTTCCTGATTCTGTATCTGAATATCACAGAATGGGCAATTTATAAAGGATGGAGTTTTCATTATGAAGTTTTCACCCTTCTGGAGGCTGGGAGGCTGGGACCTCCAAGAGCAAGAAGTCAGCCTCTGCTCAGATCTGGTGAGGACCTTGCTGCAGAATTCCAAGGCAGTGTAAGGTGTCACAAGGTCAGACAGAGCAACGGTGCAGATTTGAGTCTCTTCCTTTCTAATGGAGCAGCTGCTGATACCATTGGGGCAGTCCCACCCTCATGCCCCTATCCAATCTTAACTATCTCCCAAGGGCCACACCTCCAGTACCATTAACAAATTATGTTGAGAACTGGATTACAATATGAGTTTTGGAGGAGAGAACTACCTAGACCACAGCACACAATATTTCAGTATTTTAAATAACTGGTACAGTGGCCACCATGGTGAAATCAGGCAGAGCAGAGTCTCAGAACAAAGGGGTGCAGGAAACTACTTCTGCTGGGGTACTTGGGTAGATTTTTCAGACTACAGCCCTCCCTGGCTGGCCCTGCTTAATGTACCTGGGTTTTGTTTTGATGGTTGGAACTTCCCTCTTTATTATTACTAGTGCGCCGGGAAAGGCAATCAGAACAGAACATCGAAGCTTCTTCACCTTAACAAGCTCTACATCCCACCTACACCCTGCCCTGTCCTTTTGGCACTGGGATTCCCCGCAGGTCCTCTTCACTTTATTACCTAAGGGGCGTTCGTCCCCCAGATGGTCAAACAGAGCATCACCAATCCTGCTACATTTCCCTTGTCATCAAGAAAGACTAGGGTGCTGAGTGGTCAGGCCCACTGTAAAGAAACAGAAAGTAAAAATACTTCCCTCTTCTTGGAATTCAGATGCATTTTCTATCCCCCTTTCTGTGAGTTTCCACATTCAGCACTTTTTTTCTTTTCAGCAGTAAAATCATTCTCTGTAGGAGAATTTAACTTTGATCTTTAGAGATGCCCTTTAAATGTGGTTACAGTCAAATATGACTGTGAAAACTCAAAAGTCAACAGTCAAAGATACACATTCACCCACAGAGACCTGGAGAAGCATCTATTGGGAGCCTATGGCTCGCAAAGGGCCACAGCTCTGGATTCTCTCACATGTCATGCCCCTGGAAACTCAGAGAGCCTGTGCTCTGAACTCATTTGGGCTTAGTCCCTTAATTTATTAGACCCCATTAAATAAAGTACTTTCATCTGCAAAGGATTCTGATTCCATCAACTGAAAACTAGGCTGGCTGCCTTTTTCTGGGTCATTCTCTACAGAAACCCCCTTCCCTGAATGTGGCAATGGCAGGGACAGTGAGGGTGTCTTAGTCTGTTTTGTGCTTCATGTAGCAAGGCCAAATCTGCCTCCGAGTCTCAGAACCTAGAATGCAACTGACTGGGTTATTATAATGAACAGATATGTCTTGGGCTTATGGTTCTGGAGACTGAGAGGTCCAAAATCAAGGAGCTGCATCTGGTGAGGGCTTTATGCTGCAGCATCTCATGAAAGATGGTGGAAAGGAAAGAGAGTGCACGTATGGGGGGAGGGGAGGAAAGCTCAGGGGACAAGTACTTTGCTTATATCACAAGCTCACCCCAGCAATAGACATTCATCCATTCCTCTTAAATACCCTCTTAAAGGTCCCGCCTCTCAGCACTGTCACTCACACTGGAGATTAAGTCTCCAGAGCATGAGCTTTGGGGGACATATCCAAGCCATAGCAGAGGAGGAAGCACTTGAAAGGTGAACTGATGTTCAATAAGATGACTTTACAAATCATTCAGGTGCTCTAAGACTCAGAGGCAGATTTGGCCTTGTTACATGCAGCCCAGGGTTAGAGAGGGCAAACTGGAAATGGTTTAGGGGCAAGTGTAAGCTTGGCAGTCAGGTGCTCAGTGTGGAGAGACACTCACTGGAAGACCTAGAGCTGTGTAGATCCTCTGCTTGGGCTGGATTGGGCATTCTTCCACCACAGTGGCTCATTTCCAAGGACTAAAGCCCATGAGAGATGAGAAGCAGGTGGAAATAGTACTGCCTGCTATTATCTAGCCTTGGAAGTCAGGCAAGGCCACTTCTATGACATTCCATTCGTTGGAGGGATCACAAAGTCCCATCTAGGTCAAGGAAGGGAAACAACTCTTCCCCTTGATAGGAGAGGCATGCATTGGAAATATTGCAGTGGGGATTTGAGGAAAACACAACTATCCCCTGTCAAAAGAATTTTCACTTATTCTTGGTGACTGATTGATGTTTCCTTCTTCTTCACCCAACTCTCCATAAAATTTACCTCCTTTGCCCTTTATCCCTGTGCCCTCTAGAGTATGGAAATAATGAGCAAGAAATGGGTCCATGGCTGGTAATGAAGAAGGCAGTGGAAGCAAAGGCTCTCCCTAGCTAACAGCAGCCATGCTGTTCTGAAACTTCAGATATGATGGGAAGTAGCCCCACTACAGGCGAGTGCTCCTCCCACTGCAGAGCCTGCTGTGTTCTCAAACCAGAGAAGGCAGAAGGCTGTGCTCCCAACAGTCTTGTCTGCATTTTGTATGCTCTTGAGCTAGCAAGAGAAGGGACTTCGTGCCATTATGCAAAGAATGTAATAAAAAGCCAAACTCGTGTGCTCCCGGTGGTGACCCTGGGTAACGGATATGCAGAGATTAGCTTTCCAGAGCCCGGGTCTAGGAGCAGCTATGTGGACCCACAGAGCAGGAGCAGGAGCAGCAGCAGGGAACTTGGTCTGGTTGCTTCTGACATTCCTTTCACCCACAGCCTCCCGTAAAGCTCATCAGCCGCAGAAAATTGTCCTGGGGAAATTCAAGGCAGGACAAGGGGGATAAAAAAGGAGAAAGCACCATGGAAAATTGGTGCTTCTCAGGCCCCATGTCTTGACTTATTCCCTGTTTGGAAATAAAGGATTAGCCTGACTATAAAGATTAACAAAGGACAAGCATCTCCCTTCCGTGAAGGTTCCTAAGACTTCTCCTGCAAATACTTCCCTTGGAACTCAGAGTCCTGTTTGTGTCCTTCCAGTAGGTGGGACAATGTTGGAAGTTAGTGTATTCCTGAGTAGAATGAAGAGGTCCTCAGTGCACCTTCTGTACCTTTCCTTGGCATTCTGGAGGCTTTTCTACCTCTGCTTCAGCTCAGCTGTTGGAGATGCACCTGTTGGTCATTATTAATGTTGGCCAAGCTACCATGTGGCAGTGCTCTGACCACCACCCCATCACTCAACCGATGGGCACAGGGAGACTAATATTTGGCTTAACCCAAGGAAAACAAAAGTTAGAAGACTCATCTGAGTGTAAAAAAAAAAAAAAAAGAGAGAGAAAGATTTACATAACACACACTTGTAAGTGTAACAAATTCCAAAATAAGCAAAATTTTCATTTAGTGAATTCACCAACGTACACAGGGCATTCTTGTGATATTCAATGAACACATGCTGTAGGAACAGCAATGTAAGCCAGTGGTTGCTAGCTACTATTCTCACTACCTTGGCAGTAGATGCTTTCTTCCTCCTTTGTATGACCAGAGCCCTGTCTATGCCACCTAGAGGCCTGAACTCAGAAGCCAAAGAGATGTAGAGGGCTGAGCCTGCAAGGGAACATTTCTGGTTTAAAATGAATGAAAATACAGAAGGGTGAAATAGGCTCTGTTTAAAAGTTCAATGGATTCGCATTTCAGAATCCAACTATTATCACCAAACCTGCTAATTCTGAACCTTTGACAAGACATCATTGTTTGACATGGAATCTGAGTCTATTTCTAACAACTTCCAGAAAAGAAACACACAGCAACTACTCAGTAAACATCTGAGATAGGGATTAGTAGAATCAGACCTTCTTCTTCCTTTTGCCTCAGCCAGAGCCAAGGCAAAGCATTTTCCAACTGGTCAGAAGGAATGAGGCATAGGAAAGCAAAGGTGCAGGGGGAAAAAGAAGAAGTGCAGGCCATGAGAAAGAGAGAAGTACTACTCAACAAAGAAGGCAGGTGCTGTCAGAGGTATAAAATCTTTCCAAGATGATGAAAGCAAGAAGAAAAATAAATAGAAAAACCTCAATGCACCATCTGCTTTGCTCGGGAGAGCAGTGACAGGGTGGGAATAGGACAAACCAGATGGCCACAACTCTTTCCAAATGATCACTTGATCACCTTCTGTGGGTTTTCTTAAAAAGGGAACGCAAATAAGAATTATGGTTAATATTTAGAAAATCATCTTCTATGGGCAAGGAGTTACAGAAAGTTAAAATGTACATTTTCACAACCCAAACACCTTCAAGCACCTTGAGCACTGACGTGCTGGGTAGGCCCCTGTACTCAGGGGTGGAGCCACCCTGGTGACAAGGAGCACTGCTGATGTAGTGTTCGCGTCCTAATTCTTACATGCAACTGGAAGCAATTTTGAGACACAAAGTTGCATAAGAGTTGACAGACAAGAGTGGAGTGATTTTCCTATTCATTAATTCACTAGCTCACAGACTCATTCATTCAGATGTATCTACCCAGATACATTCAGATGTATCTACTAGGTACCAGGTGCTGTTTCGGGCATTAGGAAAGGAGGTTTATTTTAAGTACCTTTGTTGCTTGTAATTAGAACCCTTATGGAATGATTGCTTCTCAGCGGTGTCTTTTAGATATAGCTAGTCTTTAAGTTTTGAGTCTCTAATGACTCTGAGGCTGTCTCATTTTCATTATACCAGGAAGGACAACTGATTAGATCAATCACAACACCTTAGCCCAAGTGATACAATCAGCAACACCATAGCATCAAGTACATCTTAGAAAATGACATTTTGTGGTAGTTATTAATCTATCACCTTTCGCTGTGTGAATTAAATCAAGATCAAGGACCAACCCAACATATGTTTATAGCGAATAAACTCTTCAAAATAACAACTTTACCCCTCGGGATGGAGAGTTAGAAGGAGTTGGGGAGGAAGGGATAGATAGGTAGAAGGATAGGGGAAGATTAGCAGTGAGGCCAGAGGACATAGGGGAGAGAAGGAAAAAGAGAATCATAGACAAATAAAGAAGAAATCTGAATGAGGGCCAGAACAGGAATAAAAAGGGAGATGAACAATGTGGGACAGAAGGAGAGTGAGTGTAAGAGAGAGAGAAAGGAAAGAGAAAATAAAGAAGAAAAAAAAGGAGAGAAAAACTAAAATTTGCGAAGAGTAGGAAAAACAATTAAAGATAAGAGGAGGAAAAAAAAAACCCCAAACCTATAATACTAATTTTGGAAATAAAAAATAAAAAAGAAAATGAAGGGCCTCTTTCAGGGTATGTCTCTGCTGTCACAACAGACAATGTGGGCAGCAGTGTGCAGATGTAAGTCAGTGAGTCCCAGCAAGCCAGTCGCAGACCTGTGAGATTCAGGGAGATTCTGGCTGCAAGTCCCAAGTTGAGCTCCCTGTCCTCCTGTAGGGTTGAACTCTGCAGGGTTGTACTGCAGGTTCCAGCTGCCCTTCCCCTGAAGATAGTCCCAGTCCTGATGGGAGGTAAAGATCCCTCCAACTTACCCAGTATGGTGGTCTGGTGGTCCGGTGTCTCCTGTGTCTTTGTAGTGTGGAACCAGGTGGCTGTACAGAGAAGAGGCCAGAGGAGCGGGGGGGCGGGGGGGGTGTCCTGCAGGCACCCTTCCAGCTAAGTGGATCACTCCCGGGGGCTCAGGCTGCATGGGGCGGGTCCCCTGCCTGCGACCAGGAAAGGAGGTTTAAACAGGACACTGTCCTGTAACCTGAGGGCTCCAGCGTAATAATCACAAAATCGGTGATGTCCCTGAGCCCAAGGACAGCAGTGGCAGATGGTAGTGGTAGGGTGGTGTGAAATGACTTGATGGTGCAGCTTGAGTGGGCTGGTGCAGGACTCTCGGGCAGGAAATTGTCTACACCTGCCAGTGTCAAGGAGGACTTAGTGCAGGGCAGGGACATTTGTGCAGTCCTGAAAGATTCACCTGATGTTTATGAAGGATGATATGGAGATTAGTCAAACTGAAGCTAGTTTGAGAAAAAAGGAGGAGATTTCAAGAGCACATAGGGGCTTTTCTGGAACCGCAAAACCAGTCCCCAAAGCCTAGGGCAGAAGCTCAGTGACTCTGAGAAGGAAAGCAGGGAGCTGATCGCCGGCCTCTTCACCTCTCTGACATCTGTCTCTCCTCCCTGCTTGACAGTCTTGGCCCTCCTGTCTGTATATCAGCATTTTAAACTTCTTTAGCCATGCAGAGGAATACAACCTACTCACACCTCCTGAGCTGGCCCAGGTATGACTCAGACACAGTGGAAACTGGCTCATTTATATGTGCCCCAGATCCATATTCTTGGCAGAAAAAGTTCTGATTGGTCCTCTTGAACTAGGTGTCCGTTTGAATTAGGGGTCTCCTGAGAAATTAAACCAATAGGAGATAGAGATGGATGGAGAGATAGATGATGGGAAGGGGGCTATATATGGGAATTGGCTCACACAGTTAAGAAGGCTAAGAAGTCCGATGGTAGGCCACCTGCATGCTGGAAAACCTGGGGAACCAGTGGCTTGGCTAAATCCAAAAGCCTGAGAACCCAGGCATCTACCAGTGCAAGTCTGGATTCCAAGGACAAGAAAACCTGGAGCTATAATGTCCAAGGGTATGGGGAGAAAGGTATCCCAGCTCCAGAAGACAGAGGGGCAACTTCTTGTCCTTAGGCAACTGATCTTTGGATAACCAACATAGAGGGGAAGGAAGTAGGTCTCTAGCTCTACCTGAACTCCCCCTTGCTCCTCTTCAACCCAGTGGTTCTCAGGCTATTTCCTGACATTGACCTTTGATTTTTAATTTTAAGTACTTACTCTGTTCCAAGAAACTTAAGTATTTGATTTTGGCACTTTATTTAGAATATCTCATTTTCATCCTTATTCAAAATTTACCAGGTTAGTATTGTTATTATTGTCCCTATTCTATGGACAAGGAGAGAAAGTTGCTACCATAGAAGTAAATTGTACTAGGCACTCTTGGACCCATTGGTGGAGTTAGGATCAGCAGTTAAATTTCTCTGGCTTCAAAGGCTGCTTGAGTTATGATAAACACAAGAGTTATCCACAAAGAGCTTGTGATCTAACTGGGAGGACAGGACCAGCAAATGTTGGTGGTTACTTACCCAGGCAGCAGACTTGGATTTGAACCCCAGTTCACAGTCATTTCCTGTGCAAATGAGTAAGTTATTTCATTTTCTCATCCATTTTCTCATCTTTAAAAAATAGAGGTGCTAATAGTACATCTCTCATAAAATTGCTAGGAGGATTAAAGTATATTGCTCATGTAAACAGTGTTGTGCATTTAATAAGTACTTTGCAAATTCCCTACTCTATTTGTTTTCTATAATGATAACACAGGGTGTATTATAAGTGATAAGTGATGTGCTCAAAGCACCTTACCCAAACAAGGTAAGGAGGAGGGTCCTCCCTAGGACACATGCAATGCTGGTGGTATACAGCATCTGGTTTCCTGGCCAGCAGAGCACTGTGGATAGGAAGCATTTCTGTGGGCAAAGGTGAACCATCTGCTTTAGCTCAGAACTAAGGCTGCCACCCTGAGCAGATCTCCTTGCTGGTGTTCTCTGGGAAAGGGGCAGCATTGGGTACTAATGTGGTGGGACACTGTCCTTGGAGCAGGGGCCGCATCCTACCCTCTGGGTATAGAGTTTACTGGCTGAGGGACCAGAGCATCCTAACCTACAGACCTAGCCTTATCAGCATTCAGCAATGGAAAGGTGCATCTAAGGATCTAATTACCAAGCCAGTGCAGGATTTCCCTTCAGAATGGCCACTACTAGGGCAGAAGAAACCCCAGAGCTGAGCACAATCCAGAGCTAGGGAGCCCATGCCTTCCACCTTGCTCTCTTTGAAGTATGTTTTCATGTAACGTGGTTTAAAGTAACATGGACTGGGCAGGCCTTTTCCAGAGTAACTTGTCTTCTCTGAATGAAATAATCAGTGTCTGTAGTCTATAGGAGAACCTAGGTGTTAGCAACTAAAAGAATTTAGCTTCTCTGAGAATGAATGGTTGGTGAATTTGAATGTTGATTCTCTTTGTATACCCAGTCCATCTTACCAAAAGCAAAGTTAAATGCTTATCAACAACTGATCAGTGGAATGTTCTTGAGCAGCGGAAATGTGCTCATTCCTAGAAAGAGATATAAGTACAAGTAAGAGTTTTAATTTTAAACTGTTAAAAGTTTTAAGAGTATAAGTAAAGAGCTTTATAAGATACACATAAAGTAGCAAACTCTACACATGGTAGCAAGCTGCAAGTGTATGAAGAATGTCTGCAGGCTCAGTAGCTCCTTGCCTGGTGACAGCGGCACCTGTACCTGCACCCTGCCAGATTATGTGACAATGTATTTGCTAAGGTCTTTGTCTCAGGCTTGAGTGGCGAAAGGGATGCTATTTCCTTACAGCAGTAAGAATGTTCTCCCCAACTCTAATTCCCTTAGGCTCCAAATCAGCTTGTTGGGGCCTCCTGTCCCCAATCTTTTATTTCCACTTTGACACCCTCAGCAATTTCCCCTAAGCAGATTAAATTTCTGATTCAGTCCCTTGAACCAGAGAGAGAAATATTTTTGTTCATCTTTCTTTTTCCAGCCTCTATCATCTACCAATTCATTTCTATACACTGCTACAGGGGAGAAACCTTTTATCTATTAATGATTGCATAGTGTGTTAGTATGTGTCTGTGGGTCTCTGTGTGTGTGCTTGCCTGCGTGTGTACCCAAGCAATATTTTCAACCAGACTTTTGAAAGCTCAAAGAAATCAGAGTATTTTAAGAGAAAGTTTAATGGAGTGAGGAAAACTTCATGTTCTTTAAACAATGGCAAGGATTAACTGTGTGACAGGATGAAAGGAAAAAAACAAGAGACTCTGGCAAAAGGACCAACAAAATCCAAGACCCAGAGGTATAAATGAGTAGAGCTTGTTTAGGGGAGCCGGGAGAGTAGTGTGCCAGTTAACCTTGATTGGCAGCTCGGCTGAGTGAAGAGACTCCTGGAGAGCTGATTGGATTGTGAAGCCACTAATGACTTCAGAGCTGAATGGGCTACTAGGAGGCGGGGCTGGTTGGAGGAGGCAGGTCCTAGGGGTGTGACCTTGTGGACTATATCTGGTCCCTGGCCTCCTTCCCTGGCTCTTACCTTGTACTCTGTTTCTCAGTCACCATGAAGCAAGTAACTCTGCTCTACCACCATGTTTCTGCTTCAGAGCCAGTGAGCATGGACTGAAACCATGCACCAAAATAAACCATGCTCATTCTTTAAGTTGTGGATGTCAGGTATTTTGTTCCAGCAATGGAATGCTTGGAAGAGGATAGAAACTGTAGCAACAGGAAGCCATGAAATGTCAGGATGGGCAGGTAAGGTGAAGCTGCGTTCTTAGAAATCGAGGGGCTGAGAGTGCATTGTTATGGCAGACAGTGAGGCCTGGGAGGGAGGACTGTGCCAGATGACATCAGTGGTCACAGCTTTCAAGGGTGCTAGCACTGACCAGGGAATGCCCATGCGAGACTGGATGAGGGAAAGGTGTGTACATGTGTGGCCAAGGAAGAAATGGTCTGTGAGAGGAGAGCAGTGGGGCAAGTGTGCCTGGTGGGGGATATAGGCAGAAGAGTGGGGCATTCTGGGGTGAACGGGGACACTCTTTTCCTGCAATGTTGGCACTTGATTAAAGTTTCCTTGGCCTGTGAACTATATTCTAAAGGAAACTTCTATTCCAAACTTCTATTGAAAGGTTTCATACCTTTCAATGCCCACCTATACTCTGTCTTGTTCACTACTCACTTCCTTAACAAGTCTCTCCCAGGTCTGCCCCAGAACCCCAGCCTCCTTTGTTTTCCATTGCAATCTTTTTTGCCGTGAACCTGAGTTTCACCATCTGTGTGTCCTTTTAGACATGGAAGTCCTGCATTCTCTTTCTTGTTGGCTCATCTTCTTTGGTGATAATGATGGTAGGGTCCCTTCACCTTTTTCCCAAGCTTTTCTGTGTTCATTTCTGCCTCCAGCCCTCTTTGCCTCTTCTTTTCTATTGTATTCTCCCCTGACCTAGAGGAATGAGATGGAAAAAAAGTTTTACTGGAAACTCCAAGATTCATATGTGATAAACTGAGAATGTTGATTCCCTGCAGCAAAAGACAATACCTGATTCCTTAAATGTTCTCTTATTTTATAACAGAACTGTGGGGCTTGTTCTTCCCCTCTGTTACTCAAAGGTCACTTGGGGGTTCTAGGTGATTCATCGTGTGGAACCCAAGGAATTTCAAAGATTTAGGCTCAGCCCTCTGAAAGGTTATAATGCTACACTTCAACTTGGAACCATAACACCTTGCACCCATGTAACAGATCAAAATTTGTTTGGGATATGGAGCTGGGGTTGATCCCTAACTGAAGTAGAGAGTGAATGTAATGACCAAAAGCCAAATGGTCCTGAGAATCATGGCTTTCTTCTGAGCTTCACTCAAGGGCAACAGGTAGAACATAACTGATGCTGACAGATCTTAGGTCTGAATGAAAGGACACCTATGCACATGCAGGGCATTAGCTTTGGAAGAGGCATTGGGGGCAGGAATGTGAATTGTGTCAGGAATGTCAACAAGTCTCAGATTTAGGAGGTACTATTCATTTATTATTATATTTTTAAGCAAAGGTGGTACATATGTTTTCTAGGGCAGCCAAAGCATGCCACAGGCTGAGTGGCCTAAACAACAGAAATTTATTTGCTCACATATCTAGTGACGGAAGGCCAAGATCAAGTTGCTGGCAGGATTGATTTCCTCTAAGGCTTCTCACCCAGACTTGCAGATAGTGGTCTCTCGTGTTTTCATGCTGTTACCCCTCTGTGCACACACAGCCGTGGTGTCTATCTAGTAGATCTCCTCTTCTCATATCAGCTGCAGTCAGACTGGATTAGGGTCCACCTCATGAACTTATTTCAATTTAGTCACCCTTTTCGAGGATCTAGACCCCAAATACAGACATAGTCTGAAGTACTGGGGGTTAGGATTTCAACCACTGATTTTAGGAGAGGGCATATTCAATATAATAGGTAGCCTGAGGTAATCTTTGCCTGAACACTGATAGTTATCACTGCTAACATTTACTGAGTATCACTTGCTATGCGCCAGGATTTTTGTAAGCACTTTTCTCAGATTATTCCATCTCTTCTTCACAATCACATAGTATATAGTTAAAGATTATATGAATTATAAATCAATTATGAATTGCTACTATTTTTCCTGAAAAGTGGTAAACTTAATTTGGCATAATTGCATGGCTCTAGTAGATGCTGTACCCCAGTCCGTGACCTGGGTCCCTGTGATGTAATATGACTTGGAATAATAGGAGAATCATATCCTCATGCTTTGATTGTTAGGAGATCTCTGGAAAGCACAAGGCTTCCTTTCTCAATCTATGCTTTTCCCAAAGCCAATCCTGAGTCAGATGCTGGGACAGTGTGAATGGGTAGACCACAGCCTGGCATAGAAGTGTCTTACCCTGACAGCCCCTTCTCATCTCTCCATGTACTGTATCTCCAAGGGCCTTCTTCAGCTAAATCATCAAAATTAAGACCTGTAGCGCACGCAGATCTGTAGTATGTGCCCTGGAGAGCCACTCAGGAAACTGCCGAGTGTTTTGTAGAAGCAGCACATTAGTACCAGGCCTTCTCATTTAATCCACCTAGCAACTGTGAAGAAGCTATTCTTATTCCTGTTTACAGACAAGGAAACTGAAATCGACCTGGCCATATCCCTGGGTACCACCCTTCCCTTGTGTGACCTTGAGCTAGACAACCTCTCTGGGTGGGTCTCACTGGCTTCAACTCCTACTTTGACTTCTTCTTGTGACTAATGATAGACATTAGCACTTACGCTGAAAGAGCCCAGCACGCAGGCCCAACTCCAACGCCACATTCTATACTGTGTAACCTCCTTCTGGGATTCTCATCCTCCAGACTCCACAAGTGAAACCACTTTGATAGAGCTTACATACCTCCTCCACTGCCCAAACACCCTCCTCTCCTTTGTCACCTACAAAGAGCTCACCAAGTTTGCATGTGGGTAGAACTGCCCCTGGGGTATGAATCAGTCAGCCATGGCATGGTTGCAACTCCCGGGCGAGCTGTCCCCAGCAGCCCTGGGCCACCCTGCCAACTCAAAGTGAGAGTGCCATGCACTTGGGTGAAGAGTGACACTGAATTTTCTATCTCTTCTCTGGCCTTGCAGGAGGCTCTGTCGGTGGTGAGCGACGACCAGTCCCTCTTTGACTCAGCCTACGGAGCGGCGGCCCATCTCCCCAAGGCCGACATGACCGCTTCGGGGAGTCCTGACTATGGGCAGCCCCACAAAATCAATCCCCTCCCGCCACAGCAGGAATGGATCAATCAGCCAGTGAGGGTCAACGTCAAGAGGGAGTATGACCATATGAATGGATCCAGGTAAGCTTGCCAGGCTATACGGGGACAGTTCTAACCCAAGTGACTGAGTCACACAGATCCCTAATAAGTGCCTGCTGGCAATCAGAGCTGTGGTGCTGGACCCGGGAGCTTGTGTTGGTCCCTAGAGAGGTGGGGCAAGAAGGGCCAGGAAGCCCACCTTCACTCTAGTCTAGACACAGCCAGGTTCAATTCAGGGCTGAGACATTATATATTCATCAAATCTCTGTTTGTGTCCAGCCAACCCCAGGCCCAGCCCCTCGTGGGAATAATTTAGCAAGATACTCTTCTCTGTGCAGTTGAATCTACTTAACCTGTGTGAATAGGTCTTGTTAGAGCAAAGATGGACCAAACTATTTATCTATCAATTGTGGAGAAAGGCAGATGTGTGAAGGAGTGAACTGTGGCTGGGAGGAGGCACCATACCTGGAAAGTATGCATGAAGAATATTAGGAAAGATATCCAGAGCAAGGAAGACTTTGCTTCAGAAATGGTAAGAGGAGAATCCAGGGAGAGAAAAATCACAGAAGCAAGAAAGAGCTCAGGCTCATGGACAGGTAGCCTGGGTTTCAGGTCCTGCCTCTGCGTTTTGCACAAATTATCCAACTCCTTCAGAGGGCCAGCTTCCTCCACTGATGCCAAGGCTGGATGATTCACTTCTTCCCTGGCTTCTTAATCCTAGTACTGCAGGAAAAGGACCCAGAACAGTGTCTAGGACTCAGAAAGGGCTTGGAGAGTGATATTGGTCATTATGGACAAAGGCTTGAAAGAGAGAAAACATTAGCTCATTATTACCTGGTAATTTCCAGTGATTTTCAGACAGTTCACTGGGCCTAAAGCACAAGGAGATAAAGATACAAAGCAAGACAGAGTCCTGATTGGTAGGCTAAGAAAAGAAGCCATTTACTCCATAGGCAGAGAGACCGGCCCTAAGGACATCACCAGAGTTGTCATTCAGGGCTAGTGATCTGACAATTGTCCTGCACAGAGGGTAGGGACAGAAATTCAGAAAGATAAGTTAATGAGATAAAAAATAAAGGTATGAGCTAGGGTGATGGTACTGATTATGGAAATTATAAAAGGTTAGATATGTAAGGGACATATCACAGAGATAATTCACAGGGCTTAGGTGAATAAATATTGAAGAGGGGGGCAAGTGAGAAGAAAGAATCAGAGAAGACCAGAGCCTGGAAGTTTTGAAGGGTGGTATTGTTAGCAACCTTAGGAGTGTGGGAGATGAATTGCTTTGGGGAGAGATACCAGTGCTCTCTGTGGACATCACTATGAGCAACATCCAGACAAAAATGTTTATTAGGCTTTGGAAACCAAAGCTTAGATAATACTTTGGGGCTGGAATTTATGTTCAGAACTGTCTTTAAGGGTTTTAACTGTGCACATGAAGAGTCATGGAGGAAACGAGACCAGGGAGAGAAGAGAGAAGGCGGGAAGGAGGTGGCGGCTGGGAGGGAGAGCTTCTCCACAGCAGCTGCCTCATACCTGCCTGTTCCTATGGGAACCACCAGCCCTGCCTCAGTCCCACTAACCAAAACCAGAACCTGAGCCCCAGTCACCTTCCTGGATTCTAGGGTTACAGAAAAGCAAAGAGGTCCTGAGCCAGGGACTCCTCAAATGCATTTCATCCCACAGAGAGAATAATGGTGATGTAGTAGTTCCTAACAGTGGTACAGCACATGTTTATGAAATGCTTTTTCCATGTTCTTTTATCTCTTGCTCCTCACCACTCTCCTCAGAGGTAGATAATGTAACTCAATTATTACCTAGAAAGGTACACTGGACTTTGACAGGAAAGTGCTCTGTCTAAGGAGCCAGAAGAAACAATGTTGGCACCTGGCCCAGGTTTTCAAATTCCTTGGGTATCTTTCTGCCCCTCCCTTTCTGCCTGTATTTTGTGTTTTTACACCATGGTCTCATTTCTGCCAACATCCACCAATGAGCCAAGGAGCAGGCTTGTTCAGCAATGGCTTCCAAATTGCCCTGGCAACAAGGAGTTCCCCATGCTGGTCTCAAATCCCAATTCCATTGGTCTGTTGTAGCCTGAATCTGACCTCTGCTCCCCACCCCAGCCTAGTAGCCCCATCTGCACAAGGCTATTCTGGTAGCATCCCATTCTGTGGTCTTCCCCAATTCCATTGGTGGTGAACCTATGGCACTCTTGCTGCCAAGGGTTGTTTGTATCATTGAAAGCTCTAAAAGGTTCACCATCACTGCACATCTGTTCTCCAGGAAACAGCCAGAGTCATCCTTTAAAACTATTTAGCCCTAGTGCTCAAACCCCTCAATGGCTCAGGACAAAACCTATAATCCTGCCATGCCTCACACATCCTGCCTAACACCTCCCAGCTCACCTCTACCCCTGCTCTAGACACACAAGATTGGCTGCTTGTGGATTCCCAAGCACACTTCTGTTTCACAGTCTCCTCCCCTAGGTTCCCTTTTTCTGGAACTTTCCTACACTGTCTAATCACATGACTGTCCTTCATGAATGTCAGATCTTTCCTGAACATCACCTCTTCAGAGGCCTTCCCTGACCACCCCATCTAAAAGAGTACCCCTTTGCCACTTTTCATCCTGCTAGGATTGTTCTCCTCAGTTTTTGTCATCTCCCTCACTAAGATGTGGGTGGGGCTTTTGAACAGTGCCTGCATGATGCATGCTCCATGAATAGGAGTTAAACAAATAACTGAACAGACTTAAAGGTGAAGTTGCTTGTATACAGTCATATAGGTACAGGTTGAGAATCCTTCATCTGAAATGATCAGGACCAGAGATGTCTCAATGTCAGATTTTTTCAGACTTAATATTTCCAGGCACATAATGACATAGCTTGGGGATGAGACCCAAGTTGAAACATAAAATTCATTTATATTTCCTATATCTATTATACATATAGACTGAAGGTAATTTACTATAATATTTTTAATGAATCTCTGGATTTTTTTTTGTTTTTTTTAATTTATTTTTTCCCATTAAGTTTATTGGTACATTTTAGGTATAAAATACAGTTACATTCACCATTGGGATCTTGTACCATTACATGAGTTTCTTGGTTCTTTTTCTTTTCCCCTTCCCTTGCCCTCCCTTCACCCCCTCCATCCTTCCCTATTTGCAAAGACTTTGTTTCCGTTTTTTTCCTTTTCTCATATTTTTTCTTTTCCCTTTTTTTCTTTCCCCTACCCCTCCCAGTTCCCCTGCTCCTTTAGAACTTTACTTCCTGTTACACAATATCAATTATACATTTTTATCAAGATCTAGGAGACATTACCACAGATTTTACAGAATTTCAAAGGATATAGAAAGCATATTTCAAAAATCTGTTTTGAGATTTCTTAGTATTTTCTCTGTAGATGATCATTTCATCTACATATAATGAATCTCTGTTTTGACAGCAATCTTCCGCTCATGACATTAGGTTGGTGCTCAGGAAGCTTTAGGTTTTGGAGCATTTCTGATCTTGTATTTTCAGGTTACACATGCTCAACTTGTAGTTAGTGAACCACTGGGACAGAGACTCTGCTCATGGAGCCAGGGTTGGTGCTCAGGAAGGCTGCACTTATGGGCTCCCCATCATCACTCCCCTGCTTCCAGAGAAGCTTCAGGCACTTAGGATACTAATCCTGGCCAAAGAAGATCCCCTGAGGAAATAGATTTTTCAGACCCCACGTGCCAGCTCGAGCCTGGCTCTGGTCACCCCAGAAGCCAGCTGGAGAGGGCTGTATGAACACATCTGTGAGCCAACAGAACATTTACCTGGCTCTGGATGCAAAAAAGCAGCCTCTTCCTCCCATTACCCCGTCCTGACTCTGACCATCAGCAAGTGACAAAGTAGGTTCAGGAAGACTGAAGATTTCTCCCATCCTGGGGGAAACAAAGATGATCTAGTGGATTCAGAACCAACAAGGTTAGGCACAGCAGTGGCTGGCACGTAATAAATATTATCTAAGCACTGACGTGTCATCTGGACTATGGGGAGTAGGGAGCAAGAAGTTTTAGAAAGATGTCTTTGCTTAACGTGGAACCATGTCAGGCCCTATTATTTAATTATGCAAAAGAAATGATATGAAGAAATAAATGCCAAGCTATTTAAATCTCTCACGGTAAGTCCTATATTTCTTCTATTTCCTGAGTGCTATTGATGATTGCACTTTGTTACTTTTTTTTTTTTTTTTTTGGTACTGGCAATCAAACTCGGGACCTTGCGCTTGTGAAGTAGATGGCGGCACCACTGAGCTAAATCGGTGACTCTTTGTTACTTATATATGATTTGATTGTTTTTAAAGGGCAAATTCACCATAACACAACAGGTAGTAAAGGCTGCTTTAATGGTTCCTAACTTCAGATGAGAAAATCAAAGCAGGGTATATACTTTGGGGTCTTCTGGCTCCTGGGGCCTGTGCTGTCCAAAGCAAGAGCCACCAGCCCCAAGCCGCTACCGAGCACTGGAAATGTGGCTTGTCCCAAGTTGACATTGCTCTACTTGTAAAAATACTCTGAATTTAGAGGACTTACTGTGAGAAAAAAATATAAAACATCCATTGATTGTTGATTATGGTGAAATGGTCTCATTTCACCTATATCGAGTTAAAATGTGAATATATTTTTAAGTATTATTAAAATTCATTTCATTTGGTTTTGAATTTTTTAAATGTAGCTACTAGAAAGTTTAGAATGATTTATGTCACTCATGTTTGTGACTCACAATCTAATTTGATTGGACACTGCTGGGCCAGAAAGTTTTGTGATTGACAGTGCATTTGGACCATAATCTTTGACTAATATAGGTTTCTGAGTTACTTCTTGGTGCTTATTGGCGGCCCCGTAGATATGTGTGTCTCTGGTAGGAAGGAGGCCCTCTGGGTGCCTGAAGCTTTTCTTGCTTTTGATCCCAGCAGCAAGCCATCTGGAGCAGGGCAAAGGGTCAAGTGGAGAGACTGAGGTCTGAGGAGCTCAGAGCACGTCTGCCTGTGTCACGGGAGGTTTGCATTCTCTCTTCCCATCACCCTGTTGTGGTTGAATCTGGTAGGCTGGGTTGCCCGTGAAACAGCATAGCCCATAGGTTCTGTGCTGGATATAGACTTCAGCAACTTGATCCAAGTTGTGGTCTGTAAATAACTCTCAGCTGCATCCTGTCTCAACCACGAGCACTGGGGCAAGCATCCCATGAAAGCAAGAATTATCAGTTTGTAGAGGAGAAACACAGGACTTGCCTGGCATTCAGGACCTGAGCTCCAACTCAGCCTGCCTGACACTCCCTGCATGGCCAACAGCATGAAGGTATAGTGGGCTCACATTCCACTCAGAAAGACCAGCTCCATACACCCTGTAATTGTGCCTCTCTCTAAATGGCTCTGTTTAGCACCTTCCCACATCCCCATGTACTGAAATGAGCAGTAGGAGACATGCCACACATGACCTGGGGGAAACCTTACTCAGAATTCTGGAACAGCTGTCAGCATCCAGTAGGCACGGAGATGAAAACAACAAGTGGCTTAGGGTGAGGGCTTCCTTATGTATTTTCTTTCCTTGAAATGTGCTTTTAACTTTTTACATTTACTTTGCAAACACAAAAAAGTCACATCTATGCATGGACCCTACAGAAATCCTAAATAATAAAGACTGCATGGTATAATTTTACAATGTGCTTGCTGTGTAGACGACACACTGACAGGTCCTAATGCAACTCTGGCTCCGATGGGCCTTGTGACCTGCTGGTAGCTGTGTGAGTAATGGGCGTCCCTTGATGTTTTGCCTGGGCTGCAGATTTGTGGATCTGATGATTTACCTTGAGTTCAGTTGCTCTGAATTGAATGGGAAGGTACAGAAGATGTTTGTATAGTTTAAGCAGGTAACTTTTAGAAGTCTTGAAAATCTTTTAGCCAAACTTCAAGACTTGACACCTTGTTTTAAACTGCTTAAAAATTTCAAGGCACTTTTGAAAATCACTAGCCCATTCTTCCCTCCTCCCCCAGTACTGGAGACTGAATGCAGGGATGTGCTACTACTGAGCTACGTTCCCTACCCCTTTTTATATTTTATTTTGAAATACTGTCTTGTTACATAGCCCAGGCAATCCTGGGATTTGCAATCCTGCCTCAGCCTCCCCAGTAGCTGGTTGTATAGGCCTGGACTACCACACTCAGCTGAGCAGTCTTTTTAAAGCAGTGTTGACTGAACACACAAAAATAGAAGCAGAGGAGAAAAAGTTTGTGTCCAAAGGTGACAATAAAGAACAAGTGCTACAGGACCCTCACCATGTTTGCCATGACCAGTGGTGCCGTGCTTTCCCTGAGATTAAGATACCCTGAGTTACACTCTGGAGCCACTATCTCCTTCCTGCTCTATTGTGGTGGCCCCCAGCCTTCCTGTCACCTGTCCCAGTGCTATCAGCTGCTTGTGGGCCCCAACCCCTCACAAGCTGCAAGTGCATGTCTCAATACAAATTAGCCGCAGTGTAGGCAAGCTGAATGGCAAAACCTCCCCCAACCCGTACCCCCCTCCTCCGCTCCCTCTTGTTTTCCTCGAGCCCTCTTCACAGGCACCAGCTGCCTCATTAAAGAGCAGCTTTTATGCTGGTCTTCACCTGTACCCACCCCTAGCACAGCCGTGAGCCCATGGCCATGCCGTCTGACGGAGGCACAAAGAATGGAGGCAAGTCTGGCGGGCCAGCAGAGAGGTATGCTTCCCTTCTTTGTCACAAACAGGCCAGTGCAGGGGTCCAGGGTGGGTGTCTGGGCTTCTCCCTAAGGACACCCCTTTGCAGGTCTTAGCACGAAGGTGTGGGGCTAGGGATAGAGCCTTATTCCAGAGAATGCCTCTGCATGGGACAGCCAGACAGGTCCCAGGCCTGGCTGGGAAGCAGGTTTAGGTAAGGCTGGGAAGGGAGAGAGGAGGGAACAGCTAGACCTTCCATGGGCTGGAGTGAGCGGCAGGTTCTACCCCCTGCAGAGCCCCAGCCACTGCCTGCCCAGCAGGAGAACCAGGAGAACCCCACTCCTCTGCCCCTCAACTCCAGCAGCTCCCAGGCCCCTCTCCTTATGAGGACATGCATCAGGCAGGCTTTACCAGATGTCTCATCTTTTCAGGTTTGTTTCTTCTGCTCCTGGCACCAGGGACTGGCCCTGGCACCCACGCCTGCCATGCAGGCTGCGAGCCATTAAGGGTCACTTTATCCAAGTGGTCCCAAGGTTCTGACTTCTTGGCATGGCAAGGGCAGTTTTGGACTCAGAAATGCCCACAGGTCCAGCTGATGTGAAAAAGTTTTTCAAGGCTTACCTCCCTGATATTTGCAAAGGGGAGAATCCGTGGAGTTGGCAGTTCTTCTCCCTCCAATCCCTGCCTACAGTATCTGGCTCTGGGTGCCCTCCAGGGCTGTGTGTGTCGTTCAGCTCCACCCTTTCCCACAGAACTTCCAGCCAATCACAACTTAATCCTCCAGACTTCTCTGGCACTTGGATGGTTTCACAACTGGAAGAGGCAGTGGTGGTGTGTATGTGAGGACATGTGTGAATGCATCCGCATGCACGTGTGGAGCATGAGCACACATGTAGTGGATGAACTGCACACATGTATGTGGTAGGTTATGGGTGTGCACCTTTATGCCTATGCATACTGTGTGCATATAGATGGCAAGCTGCTGTGTATGTGTGTCTTGTGTGGTGGAGTGTGTGTATACCTGTGTGTGTGTGAATGTATATGTGGATTCTTCCATTGTATGTGCACAGGTGTGTAGTGAGCCATAGATGTATGTGTGTGTATGTATGTGTGGTGGAGTGTATGTGGGCACACGTGTATGAAAGTTTATGTATACATGTGGGGGACTATGTAGCCATATGTATGTACATTTGCATTATGTGTGTGCGCTCTGTGTAGTGGAGTGTGTGTGTGCGTGTTTGTATTGTACATGTGTGCATTTGTGGCTGAGTGTGATTGTTGAAGTGTATGAATGTTCATGTTGTGCATGTGTGGCTTGTGTGATGTGGCATGCATGTGTGTATGTGTGCTCATATGTGTGAGCTGAGCCGGAGTCTGTTGGAGTGTGTGCATGTTCGTGTTGTGCATGGGTGTCATGTGTTGTGGAGTGTGTGTATGTGTTCCTGTATGTGTGGTGGAGTGTGGGTGTGTTTGTATCGCGCATGCACGCAAATGCATGCATACACGCGGTTAGCCACAGGCAGGCGGAGCTGGAGTGCGTGGCCAGCCCAGTGCAGACAGAGGCTCTGGGTCTGACTGGGGCTGCTTCATCTCAGGCCAAGTCCTTCAGCAGCAGAAGCCAAAGGGCCAAGCGCTGGTGAAAAGCCCTGATGTGCTACTGCCTCCCCTCCACTGCCATGGGGACATTAAACCGTCAGCAATCTGGGACTCTGACGGCTGGTTCTTGGTTCTCTGCCTGGAAAAACAGTAGGCGAATAGTAAAACCTTAAATTCTAACATGTGTAAGTTATACATCTTATTTTCATTTTCAAGCCATGTTCCCCTCTGTAAGACATCAGGAAAAAATTACCGTCTGACTTCTAATATCTCAGTGGAGCATTTATCTCCCAGCTATGATAAGTGATCTTCAATATTTTTTTCCTTTCAGATTAAGAAACAAATTCATTTAATTCTTTTTATTGAATGTGCTCAGGCCTCCCCACCCTGCCAGAGTTGAGAAGCGCTTTGTCGTTCTCTCTCCTCCTGGGCTGGTAACTGTTCCCCGCTGTGGGGTGGGTGGGTCCCGAGCTGGCGTGGCCCTTCTCCTTAGGGCCTCTTGGCGGTGGTTTGTTTCTACCCACGGCAGAGTGACAGAGGGCAGCGGCCAGGCCTCTGGAATGTCCGGAGAGGTTGGTGGCATGGAGCTGGAAGGTTGTAATCTGAACCTTATCTGACCTCCCTGGTCTCAAGGCCTGGTTTGGGCTCTCTGGAGAGCTGGCTGTCTCCCAGGCTGCAGAGTGGATGCTTCCTGCTCTGTAACCGTGGCTGCAGCCTCTGTGTGGGCTTGCAGGGGTCTCCTCTGCTCCTGCTGCCAACGCTTAGCAGAAGCTGGGCAGGGCAAAATGGCACTGCCCCTAGGCATGCTGCAAAGTCCATGCTGCTGACCTGAGCAAGATGGAGTGTTCTGCTTACCCACTCTGGAGGACCAGGTGACCACAGAGCCATGTCAATCCAGCTTTCCAGTCAGTTGCTCAGTCCCCAATACTGCAAAATACCAGTTGCTAATTTGTGTTTCATTTGAGTCCAAGTAGGGTGATTTTCTGTCTCTCTTGTGCAGTTCCATATTACATCTCTGTGAACTTGGTGGTCAGAGGTACAAAATGCTTCAAGGGCCACAATCTCTCTTTCAAAGCTGAAGTTTCTCAATTCTATTCCTCCTTAACCTCCTTGTGCATAAGGGCTTTGGGCTTTGATAGAGAAGCTTAACGCTATGTGTGTGAGTCCTAAATCTGCTTTTTAAAATTTTTTCAGTGCTGGGGATTAAACCATGCTCTGCGAGTGCTTTACAACTGAGCTACAGCCCCAGCCTGCATCCACTTTTACTAGCTATGTAGCTCTGGGCCAGTCACCCCAATTTATTGATTTCCTTAACCATAAAAAGATAGTAACACTTGTTGTGTCCATCTAGGAGAATTATTAGGGGATTCAAATACAACAAACAACATATCACAAATGCACTCATAGCCCACTGAAAACATTTTCTTCCTAGGAAAGGTACCATGTAGGGTACAAAAAGTAATGACACCATCTCAAGAACTAATATCTAATGAGAGGGCACATGCCAAGCTCACCGTGTGTGAAAGTCCTATAACCAAGGCAGACACCAAGTTTGGTGCTGCTGTGGAGAAGGTGATCTAGTGGCCTTGACTAGCAAGGAAGTACAGCTGACTGGCAATCAGGCTAAAACTACAAGCTGCAGTGGGATGAGGAGGGCTGCAAAGCCATACAGAGATGTTCACCAAAGAACTGCCAAACATTTTTCAGTGCTGTAATTACAGGATAGGGTTGAGGTTTGCAGAGAGCTCTGGTGGCAGCATGGAAGATGGCAACGGGGCCATCATCATCATCATTATGCCAGGTGGGGCTGGGAGTGGCTGCCTGGGCTGCCTTTCTGAGGCTCTCCCCTGCAGTGATGATTTCCTCTGGCCTTTGTCTTCTCTCACTCCAGGGAGTCTCCAGTGGACTGCAGTGTGAGCAAATGCAGCAAGCTGGTGGGTGGAGGCGAGTCCAACCCCATAAACTACAACAGCTACATGGATGAGAAGAACGGCCCCCCTCCTCCCAACATGACCACCAACGAGCGCAGAGTTATCGTGCCCGCAGGTACGCTGCAAACCAGGCTGCCTGGCTACCATTCACATTGCCATGGTGGGGTGCGCAGGGGAAGGGTAGACTTGCCTCAGGGGACATCCACACCTCCCCTGGTACCCCATCTCTATGGAAATGGAAAACTTAGAAAGCTGATCACCTTACCTGACTCCCTAGGTGCCATCCAAGAAAGAATCCCAAACATCACCAGAACCTTAAAGTGCAGACTCCAGATGCCTCTCTCTCAAACAGAGCTCACTGTGGACTGCATCAGTGGCCTGGTCCCCTGGGATGAGGCCAGCTCAGGGAGCAAAGGGGAGGCTGCCTCCACACTAAAGGAGTCCCATAAACTCCTAGACCTGGCTGTCCCTGACTTTAAGGAGGAGGCCAGCTGCCGATGTCTGCCTTTCCCTTCAGGCATGCACTTCCTGGCATCTGCTGGGTTCCACCTTTCCAAAATTACAGCCAGTGCTTTCAGTTTTAAAATAGAAATAACTATATTTAACAAATGGAATGCCTCCACATGTGTGCCACAAATTATGTCATTATGTAAAAATAGCCTCTTTTTCCTAGGTAATGGTGCTTTTGGTTACAGAAAATAAAGCCATTGTGCAGTGCTTCAGCCCATTGGTCGGACACTCTGCCCCAGCTAGCAACAGCAAGCTGGGCCCCCTGGGCACAAACAGAGCCTGAAAACTGCCCTGTGTAGAGTGGGTGCCAGGTAGAAGGGCAAGAATGTACAAATCTCAAACCAACTGAATAACAGGGCAGGAACTAAAACTACTGCTTCATCCAAGAGGCTAACTCTAGCCATTTGTAAAAGTGTAAATATAATTGTGTTTAAAACAGGGGATTAGACCTCTCTCTGAAGTAATCCAAAGGAATTTGTTCATTGATCTAAAGGCTGACTTTGTGATGGCCCTGCTTCCTAGGCCGAGGGCGTGTGTTTTTGGTGGAAAGCTTTGGCTTAGCATCCCCTAGGAGTCCAGCTGCATCTGTAGGTTCTAGGCTACATTCAGTGTGGCGAGGGGTGGCCAGTGTGGGGAAGGGTGAGGCAGAAGAAAAAGTGCATATCAGAACTGTTCTGCACCCTAGCTGCTCAAATTCCTTGTTCACTAAGTGGATGAGCTTACAGAAGAGCTTTTGAGTGATTTCTAGGTGCCAGACATTGTGTAGATTATTTTATCTACATTACATTACTTATATCATTGGCATCTGGTCTCCCACCTCCCTGAGGAAACCAGGTGGTGATGGGTAGCTCAGGTGCATCTTCCTTGGACTCACACACAGTGAAACGATACTGAAACTGACATGGTGGGAAACCGTGCTCCCCAAGCAAAGCCAAGCATCACCAGGCCTTAGCTCATCTGGACTCAGCATACACACACACACACACACACACGCACACACACACACACACACACCTCAGCATAACTACTTCTCAGCTACTAGCACAAGAAGGAAATCTGGAGGCTAGAGGGACTGGAGTAGCCAGGGACCAGAGATGGACTCTGAGCCAAGTTGTTGACACCATTATGATTTGGGAGTCATTGGGAGGGCACATAGAAAGAGGGCAGAAGGAACTAGACTGCTTGGTTGACCTCTCACCCTTAAAAAGGGAATAGCAAAATGTCAGGGCTTCAGTGGGCCAAGGTAACCACAGCAGTAATAACCAAAGCAGTGTAAATTCATATCAAACTGTTTTCAAAGCACTTCACTTAATGAATTCATAAGCTACGAATTTGTCTCATTATTTACCACTGCGGAGACCTTTAAGTGTTATCCTCAGACATTTTGGCTTCCTCTAGGTCAGCCTCCTAGACACGAGGGAAAGTCTCATTTGGGCAAGTTCGCAAATCAAGGCAATAAAACATTAGTGGAACAACTGATTGAATTTATGATGGGATTTTAAGACAAGTATAAATGAGAGCCCTAGTTAATCACGAGCTCCATGTTCAGATGGGGAGAAACTAGGACTAAATCATCCAGGAAATACATTTGGAAGAGTTTAGCACGATCCAGAGTGGAAGATTTATAATTCATTGTGCTGTAGAGGGAGAGAAATAATATTGTGATAGGGCCCAAAGCAAGGGAGGAAATAATAAAATAAATAAAATATAGGGTATAAAATTGAATTTGAGGCCTTGGATAGTAAAAATGAGGAATTAGCAGAAGCGAAGGATGAAATAATATGCTACATAATCCAACTTCCTCCAGGACATTTTTCTTAAAATTCTGAAGTGCATTTCCACTTACCAATGGTCCATGTCTAATTGTTTCTGGAGAGTAAAAGAATAAAACTAAACAAGAAATGTATCTGGAAGAGAGAAACACATAGTTGCACAATGAAGCTTTAGAGGAACTTTTTTTTTGAAGCAAGGTCTTTGAAATTCACAGGTGAGTTCAGTCAGTATGGGAGTGACTTTCAGGAAGTCTTCCTCTTCAAATAAGATCTGACTTCAGTCCGAACCATGGCTTGGATTCTTACCAGCAAGGGGTCTTTGGGCAAGAGATTAAATTTTCAAGACCTTACTTTCTGTCTGTAAAATGAGAATAACAAACTCATTTCTCAGGATTTTCCTGATAAGTAAAAATGGGCCATACAGAGGAGTTTGCAGGTAGTAGGATCTTGTAATAGGCTATCACCAGTCACAGGGTCATGTGACTCCCCCTCTGTGCTCCCTCTCAACTTCTCAGGGTCCCTTTTAGGCCCCCTGTCTTTTGCTAGCTCCTCCACCTTCAGCACAAATACAGCAACCAAGCCCATGCATAGACAGAACCGGGCACTTGGTAAAGCAGACTCATCCCCTGCCAGCAAGATTGTCTCATAAAAGCCAAGATGAGAGAGAGAACCCACACAAACAGGGCAGTCAGTAGGAGACCTGAGTAAAAGCTCTGGGGCATTTATGGGCCTATGGCATCTGTAAGATGTGAGTGAGACAACAGAATCCTGGTTCCTTCCCCACCACCACTCCTAGTTATTCCAACCTGGTTTCCATTTTTGCCAAGAGCCTTCATAGACTACAGAAAGAGAGGATGAGCTGGTCAAGAAGGAGCATAAATATTCTTGCCAAATAGAGACTTCAAACAAAACAGGTCAAATAGAATCTGGGAGCTAATAGCTGCCTTTCATTAAGATGCCAAGTCTCTCCTCCTTCAGGGAGCCTTACATGAATCTCCAAATTCTCACCCACCACACCTGGAACTAGCACCACAAAATCCAGTGTTTACTTGCTGCTTCTTTACCTAAATGTTTTTTGGTGATGGATATTTCTTGAGGGCCAGAGCCACATAGATGTTCTCTATGGTGAGCATATTCAGGGTGTTTTTTGGACCTACTAATGATTGGTTTCCAATTGAAGAGTTGGACTCCAGGCTGTGTCAAGGTCTGCACACTGAAGAGCCCAAAGGAACACATCACTTGCACTCAAAGCGCACTCCACTCTCATCCCCTGGCTGAAGAGAGCTGCAAGGGCCCTGTGCTAGAGACTTACACTGTTCACAGTCACTGACACCGAAAGAGGCTTCCTGTATCCAACACACTTCTTCACCTTTGAGTATTTAAATGCCCTGAAGATGTTTTGGGGATGATCTGGTAGGAATTTCAACACAGCTATCCCCAAAAGGAGAAAACTCAGATTGGATTGATGTCAAAGTCTATCACCACTGGGTTTTCCAGCTGCACAGATGGGATTGCATTTAAATGCACGCATATATACTTCTTTCCTATAGCCATCTGAAGGAGCTGTGTTCTTTCTTGAAATCACTAATATTCTTAAAATACAGATGGTTTCCCTTTCCAGAGACACTGTCTCTGGGTCTGTGTAATTGTGTGTGTTTTCATTTTGATGCCACCATTTCTCACACAGAGGTTTCAGTTGCCCTCTAAACACTTTAAAGAGGGTCCTGTCAGGGTACAGAGTGAGGCAGTGAAGAACCTCCGCGGGGTCCTAAGTGCTTCAGACAGCACCAGATGCCATGGAGCTGCCAGATGGGCTGCTCTGGAGAAACCATCTGGACGGGAACAGGGAGAGGGAGAGAGAGATGGGAAGGGAGAGAGAAAAAGAGAGACAGGGGAGGGGGTGGGAAGAAGAAAAAGACCAAAAGAGGGAAAAGGAAGGAGGAAAAGGAAAGACAGGGAAGAAACAGGCAGAAGAGGGGGGAGATGAAGGGACAGAAGAAGAGAGAGGAAAGAGGGAGCAAATAGAAGAAAGAAGAGAGAGGACAGGAAAGAGAAGAGAGAAGCTAGGGGAGAGAGAAAGAAGGAGGAGGAAAAGAGAAAGAGAAAAGAGGAGTGGAGGGGAGAAAAAGGAGAGAGAGGAGGTTGAGGGAAACAGGCAGAGACAAGAAGAGAAGGAGGAGAGAGTGGAAGGCAGAGGAAAGAGAAAAAAGAAGCCGCCTCTGCTGAGGAGGTGGGAGTCCCTGCTGACCTGTCCTGTCCTCTGCAGACCCCACGCTTTGGACACAAGAGCACGTGCGGCAGTGGCTGGAATGGGCGATAAAGGAGTACGGCTTGATGGAGATTGACACCTCCTTCTTCCAGAACATGGATGGCAAGGAACTGTGTAAAATGAACAAGGAGGACTTTCTCCATGCCACCTCCCTCTACAACACGGAAGTGCTGCTGTCACACCTCAGTTACCTCAGGGAAAGTAAGTGGGCCCCAGCTCCCAGGGTGGGAGGAAGCTCTGCAAATTTTTGTGGGTTGTCAAAGAGCAAACTAGGAAAAGCAGGTCCATGTTCCATGTCGCCAACTGGGGCAGAAGCCCAAGGAGCAGTGCCCTCGGGGCTTGTCAAGGTCCTGGGGCTCCCTCAGAACTTGCAGGGGGCAGACCCAACTCCAAGGCGTCAAAGGAAGCAGAAAGGGAGTGAAGAAAAAGTAGAGCTGTGACCTGGGGCTGGATGTGCTGCCAAAGGCATGTTCCCATGAGATTTCCTTTCTGGAAACTATTTTCGCTTGTAATTATGTAGAGATGATGCTTAGGTTGGTGTTCTCCTAAGAAACGATTTGAAGTTCCCACTGCAAACTCTTGATTCATTGATTTGGGATTTACAGCATTGAAAACTGATAAACTTCATCTTATCCTGAAGTCACTCTGGTCTTTCTGACTGTGTCTTGTAGGGTGTGTAAGCCACTTTTCTTTTCTCCGAGACACAATACCTGACACCCCCAGCTGAAGGAGGAGAGGTTTATTTTGGCTCATGGTTTTGGATGTTTCAGTCCATGCTTGGCTGGCTTCAATGGAGAAACAGCATCCTGGTGGAAAGGCCTGCCACAGAGGCCCACCACAGAGCTGTTCATTTCATGGTAACCAGGAAGCAAAGAGTAAGAAGGCACGAGGCTGGGAGGCAGATATACCCTTCCAGGTCATACCTCAGCGACCCACCTCTAACTGGGCCCCATAGCCTAGCAGCACACTCAGATTTTGAACTCACTAATGGATTCATCACTAGTGGATTAATCCACTAATGAGTATAGCACCCCCAAAAGCCACGTCTCTGAGTGCATAAGAGTTTTGGAGAACATTTTGTATCTAAACCTAGGTAGAGTAGTTAATACCACCAGTATATTGGGATCTTCTGGAAGCTTTCTCCTAGTATAGCCTTTAAAACAAAAAGAACTTTGGAAGGGAGAGGCTTTGTCCAACATGAGGCTCCCTAACACCAAGTACCCCTCAGTTTGATATGGAATGTACACGGAAAAGAGGGGTGAAATTCTTTTGGACCTGCTGATAACTCAGCCTTGACTCTTCACTAGGAATCTAGATCAGGTGGAAAGCTGTGCTGTTCCATGTATTAAAGCATTATTCTGTGGTCTGAAAAGATGGCACTGGGATCAGGGAGTTGAAGCCACAGGAAGACAGATGGGGGCTCACCTAACTAAAGGCATCCCATGGCCAGTCATGTCCAAAGACAGACAAGGTAGGTTGAGGATGCAGTGTTCACTGTGAATGGCCAAGGCTGCTGCCAGTATTGCAGGAGTTAAGTTTGGGAAGGTATTTGATGATTTGAAATCACTTTTAAAAGCCACAATCTTAGACAACACCCATGGGCCTGCTTTTCTTGGTCTCATGGGCTCTGGGTTGGTTCACTCCTCAGTTGTTTTCCATCACTCAGTGGACCTTTAACTTGCCATCTTTGTGATCCACTCTACTGGCAGAGGGCAATGCACACTGGCTGGAAAAAGGCCTTTGGAAGTTCCCACCCGTGCCCTGGCTATCGGTTCACCTCTCCAAGTGGGAGAGAGCAGATGGTATGACGTGGTGCACGTTAGCCATGGAGTGACCTCATGTCCAGGTCTTGCTGCAATATGAGGTCAGCCCCAGAAGCGATGGTTTCATAAAGGGAGCCATTTCCACCAAGCTTTCCTGAGCTTTGAATTATTAATATTTTCTAACTATATTTCTCAGACTTCATGTGTTTGAGAATGGAAAAAATAAAGATCTTTGAACAGAATTCTGCAATGATCTAGGCAGAATGGGGGCAGAGGCAGGCACAAAGAATGAGACTGAGAGATCAGCAGAACAAAACATGGGCCATTCTGCCTTTTCTGCTGCTTCCAGAGTCATCTGTGACAGGGAATGGAGGAGCCCTTGACCCTTTTATTTCCTTTATAGGAGAGGAGATTCAATATCATGGTTATATATTGAATAGTCAAAGGACCCAATAATTTTCGGCTCCGTGGTAGATGTCCTTGCTGGGAGGATATTCAACTGCATTCAGACTTGATAAGGCAGAAGCCTATTCAGGCCGTGTGACCCATAGGTCTAGCTGTCTGCCCTGTCCATAAACAGCCCAGTCCACGTATATGTCCTGTCACCAAAGAACCTGAGAAACAGACACCAAAGTGAGACCAACATCTGCTGCTCAGAAAGTCCTAGAGTGTGCTAAGGTCATGAGGACCCCTTAGTTAACTTCCTTCTGGCGAGGGAGATAGCAAGGTGTACAACAGTCATGAAGAAGGGGAAGGGCAGAGTTTGGCATTTGGGGGGCATAACATGGCAAGAAAAAGTGTGGAATGATTCTTTCTTTTTTAAGAATATGTATAGATATTAAGGAGGATGCCTCCCAAATGATCAAAATATGAAGTTTCCAGAAAGAGGGTTATTGAACCAAATTTCCAGAGTTGAGAGAAGGTGTAATTGAGCCAATATATGGGAGACCTTGGAAAATGTAGGACAGATTACCAGCACCAGGAGAATAGTTGGGTGACAGTAGTACATCTGTGGGATGCAAAGTTACTGTGGCAGTTAAAATGGCTATTGTGAAAAATGTAAGAAGTGCTTCTGATACAAGTTGGAGTAGACAAAGCTCACGGTATATAAAGTGGTCTGTGCATTGAATAACAGCCATGTTTGCCTGCGAAAACAAAACTTAAAATAGTTGTACTCAGTTGAAAAAAATCTTGCCCCAAGGTAGTTGTAGTATAGCCTCTTGAGGGATCTAGATTTAAAATAATCCACACGGAAAAAAATCTTTCTGATGGATGCTTCTTTTCAGCTGGGGTTTAGGCTTGGGGTTCCAGGCTAGGGGTCTGGGTTGGGTGGTAGGTGGCTGCCAGGTCATCTGCTGAGCCCCTGTGCAGCTGATGGCCAGCTTCCTGACTCGCTGGGAGTGCCCTCCTGCCCACCACATGCCTTCAGACACCGTCCTGCTTTTCCAGACGTATTTACAGGGGTCTTATATACTGGGGAGGGAGCCCAGTGCTTGGGGAGAGGGTCCTAATTTTTGTGCTTTGTCATTTTATGCCTTTGGGCATGGGGGCGGGGCCAAACCTTCCCTTGGTTGAGAGCTAGAAGGAAAATAGCTGAGCTCCTCAGCACAGATGTAGGAAGGAACATAGAGGGAAGGAAAGTCAACAGAGGAAAACCAAGTATCAGAGCCTGTGTGTAGATTGTCTTAAGTCAGTAAAGTCAAAATTAGTGGCACTTCTCCAATCTAATCTTTCTGGACTTTAGTAGCAAAAAGAATACCTTTAGGCTACAAAGTTCTGGCATCACATATACACTTTCACAAAAGATACTCTGGTTATCCAGGAAGGGAGCTACACTTTTGAATTCCAGATGCCAAATGTTTGATTTAAGAATGAATTTTCTAGGGCAAGATGCCACATCCAGATTGCCTATGCACCCTGTCTGATGGCCAGACATATTAGGAGGTACCTGGCCTGCTCTTCATAACCTGGGCACCTTGGCTGTCCCACATTGAGTGGTACTATAACATCACACATGCTTCAAATTCCAGAAGGACTGAGGGTCTGGGTCTGTCCAGGCTGCCCGTGCTTCTTGGGGTCATTCTGAAATCCCAGGGTTGTACCTGGCCCAGAGGTCATTCGCTTAGCAGACAGGGCGCCCCCTTGTGGACAGCACTAGGCCAACTCTTCATTATCCCCATTTCAAAGCCGATGCTACTGAGGCCTGGCGTTCTTCAGATATTCAGTTCCAAGGCGTCCAGACATAGAAAAGCTCCTGCCTTGCTCTCTGAGACTGGGGCCCCTGAACTCCCTGCCAGCCACCAGCTCCCCAGCCTCACACTGTTGTCTACCCTGGTGCCCAATGACCAAATCCAGGGGCAGCCAGGAGTAGACCTGTGCCACCAATGTCACGGTTGTCACCCCTTCTGAACTTTAGATCCCGCCTGCCTTGTCCCCCCATCCTGTCCCCCGGGGCCACCATGCCAAGGGCCAGCCCCCTTCCCTCCAGTGTGAGCTGTTTTGATTTGTACCAAGAGATAGATACTCTCCAACAGCTTTCCTGTGACCTCTTGGAATGAGGCAGATCAAGCCAGACCTTTCCCCACACTCACACCCACACCCCGATTCAGCCTGACTGGCTGAAGCCATGCTTGCTGACTTTGCGCTGCAGAAAGTGAGATTGGCCCCTTTGGGACAAGACCAGGAGGACCTCACAGCCTATCCCCAACTGGCAGTTCAGCCTCAGGGCCACTGGGGGGAGTTGGGGATGTCCGGGAGTCGGAAAGCTCCTGGGCAGATACAGTAAAAAGAGGAGTTGTTGTTTATTTGTTTGCTTCATTTTACAAATCAATTGGGTTTATAGATCTGTCTGGTGCTTTCAAATAGTGGTAGCTCCAGACAACGACATACACTGTGTGATAGGGAGACCAGAGAAAAGGTATCTGTCTTGATTCCCATTTTTAATTTAAACTTCATGGAAAACACATTTTGCCTTTCATAGCCTTCCCACCTGTGCCCTCAGAGGGTCGGGCAAAGGTGGTGGTCTCAGGCAGTGACACTGGTGAGGTACTGTATTATCCCTCCCGTGCCCAGGCTTGACTGGTAAGGAGATGAGGGAGGGGAATTGCAGCAGGACAAAAGGGCAGACTGCCCTCGACCCAGTGGTCAGCTGGGCCTGTTGTTCAGAGCGCAGACCTTCCCACCGTCACTCAGCTGGGGCTGCTGCATGCCGTAGGGAAAGGTGATGGACTCAGTGGGCCAACTGGGAAGGCGCTGTGGGCTCTAAGGTAACAGTGTGGCCGAGACAAAGGCTCTGGCGCTACCACCCTTGTGTGGCCTGCTCCAGGCGCCCAGATGAAAAGCAGGTTAGGTGGAGGGGTCGAGGCACAGAAGCAAGCCCGAGTGCTGTCCCCCCGCACAGCTCTCCTGTGCGTCCAGTGACAGGCAGACACGTGACGGACACCGAGTTTTCTTCATGCTGACTTTGGGACGCCCATTCCACTCTCCACAGCACCCACTCCGTGCCCTTTCAGAACAAAATGTTCCCCCCAAATAGATGCACACACCTGCATGTAGATCCACCACACATACATGTATGCATACATACATACTCCATGAGTACCTAAGGAAGGAAATGTTTTCATTGAAGTATGGCGTACAGAGAATTGCAAAAATCACGAGTGCAGAATGGGAGAATTATCACCAAATGCATCCAGTCACTCAAGTGCAATGCCCAGGCCAGGGAGAAGAGTAGAAGCCCCTGTACTGCATCATCACCACCTTCTCCTCTGCCCCCCAGTATCCACCGCCCTCCCTCCCAACGTTGTAGGTAAGCTTTGCCTCTTCCTTTGATTTAGCACGGAGGCTGCAGGGGCTGCTGGGCTAAGGACAGGATGGGGATCTTGCCTCCTGTACCTTCTAGCTGTGTGATTCTGGGCAATGACCTGACTTCTCTGAATCCTGATCTTCTTGTCTGTGAGGCAGGGTTCATGTGCCATTGGCTTTGGCTCATGTGAGAATGAAGTGAGAGAACCGATCAAAGGTGTCTGACACCAGAAGTGGCCCAAGACCATTAACTTCCCTCCTCCCCATTATAGCCAGCTGATTCTGGTGTCAGGAAACACTAGGAGCTCAGCAGAGTGCTGGACCACCTCAGGGCCAGCCCCTGGAGGTCTTCAAAGTAGGAGAGAGAAATCCAAAGTCACCAAGCAGAAGGTGAGACTCCAGGAAGGACTTTCACACAGTAGAACAAGCTACTTTAAAAGAAAAGAATGTGCATGGGGTAGGGGGTGTGCTTCAGTGTTGTGGTGCTTGCTTGCTCGCTTGGCATACGCAAGACCCTGGGTTCAATATCCAGCATCAAAAAAAAAAAATGACGGTGAGGGAGTGTGCTGTGCCACCCTCTCTAGCCTGGGGACCTGGTTACATAAAGCTTGGAGAGAGAAGGGAATGTGGGCCCCTTGGGAGAGAGGCCAGATGCCCCTGGCCAGCCCCTCCTAGGGGGAGGCCACCTCCCCTTCCAGGAGTGAAACTTGAACCAAGAACAGTCTTGGGGCAAAATCCTTTTCCTAGGTTACCATGAAATATGTATTTCATGCAAGCCTTGGAGAGGTCAAAAGACCCTTTCTCTTGGCTTTCTGGGAGTTTCCTGTGGAATTCATGTGTGCCCGAAGAAGACCTTTCACCACGGTGGGGAAATTTAATAAATGTGGTTTATCCAAGCTTCGTGCTCTCAGCTCACTTTGCACTAATGACTCAGGCAGTTCGCTCCTCAGAGGCCATCATTTTTCTTTATTTGCTGCAACAGTGAGGTTTCAGCCTGAGGGAGAGAGTATCAGGGACAGAGAGGCAGACATTCTTGCCTGGGATTTTTTTTTATATCCCCTTGGAACATTTGACTCTGTTTCTTAACCTCCTTCCAGTCATGGAGGATTATTTCTTATTGCAGCAGAACCCATTCATAACTCTAATTCCAGAGGACAAGACGCATGCTCACCAAGCTTTCGGAGAAAGGGTTTTATTGTATGTAATCATGGTGTCTGCAAGAGAATGAATATAAAACAGCCAGCATTTATTGAACACTTATGAGCCAGGGTCTGCCCTGAGCACTTGACAGGCATGTTTTATTTAATCCTCACAACAGTATCAGGTGAGTGTTACTCTGAGCCTCTTGTAAAGATAAGTGACCTGTTGCTCACAGAGATGAGATGAATTGATAGAAGTAGGCAAAATAGTTAGTGGCAAGAGGCAGGTCTAATTTTAAACTCCCATTTGCATAATAACCTATATTAAAATGAAGTCACCTCAACCACAGTTTGTCATGGATATACGTGAGTATATCCACCAAACATAGCTGGCTCTTAGACATCACATTCGGGCAACTGTGTCATCTGAAACATGGTGTCCTCATATCAGTGCTTCAGCACATAGCACCCTCAGTGTCACCTCTGTCTCCCTCCTGGCTTTCCTCTGGAGTTGTTTCAGAGCTAGAAGGAAGAGTCACCAAGCTAGAGGTCACAGGCCCTGGGGAGTTGAAGGATTCTTACAAAATCCTTTCCCTCTTCATCTGGCCTGGTAGGCACACCACTGAACACCCACATCTGGATGAGGCATAGCTTGCTGCTGTTTCCCTTCCAGGGCTAGAGACTAAAAATAGGCGTGTCTGACAGCCTGTTCCCAGCCTGGCACCCAGTCAGGCCCCTCGGGCACAAGCAGCAGGAAGAGGACTGTTTAGAAAGACTTTCTCAGCCTCAGACACATGTGTCAGGGTTATGGTATCCTTTGTGAAAACATATCCCAGTTCTAGTTCTGGTGGTTGTTTAAGATTTCCCCAGAAGGATCACAAGTAGATTCCCCCAAATGCCTAAATTTTATGAAAGAAAACTCTTAGGTTCACTTTAAACAAAGGAACAAGTGTAGTTTTAGGAAGGAAAAAAACATGTATTTTACATGCAACAACAAAAAACGATCATCCGTTCAAAATGCCCAGAGCAGAGTGCAGTACAACACAGGTGGGTACTGAAATTTAGAAGTCTGTGCACCAGCACTCTGGGATGAAGAAAGTTCAATGCATTACTCCTTGTGTTTAGTTGTTTCTCTTAAATGTAGGTGAAGGAAGACAAAATTCCTACTTGTAGTGTCGCCATCCCTCAGCTTCCCAATTCCCAGTACCACCCTCCAATAACGAATATCCAAGCAATGCACCCCTGCCTGTAAAATGACCTGCATATACATCACGGACATAAACCCAAAGGCTTTCACAGCAGGATAGATAGATAGATAGTTGGTTGTCATCCAGGGTGTGGCAGACTACAAGGGGCAGGCCAAATCTGGCCAAATCTGGCCCATGGACAAAACAAAACAACTAAGAAGACTGTGTTTAGTCCATAAAGTCTAAAATATTTACTAACTGGTCTTTATTGAAAAAGTTTGCCAACCCCTGCTCTCATTCAATCCCTTCATTTTTCTGATGAAGAAACCAACGTCTAGACATGTAAAGTCAGTTACTCGCAGTCAGTCAGGGGTTTGTAACAGAACCAGGACCGACCCAGGTCTCCAGAGCCTCCATTCTGTGTTCCTTCCATGATACTGTGCCGGGATATATTGTTTAGGATATAGACCTGACTGCTTGGGAGGGCGTGCCCTTGTGCCCCCTCAACCTTATGTTCTAACTAACTCTGACCCAGCTCCTTAAAACTACAAGTCTTGCATGATTGGTTCTAGGAATATGGGTCATGTTAGCTTATTCTTTCTTTCCAGGAGTCCTCTGTTCATCTTTCACTCTTTTCTTCTCCCCTGCCTCACTCCTTCTCATGTCATCTCCTACTCTGCACTGCAAAGAAATGTTCAGGTTTAACCTGTGAAAGCTTTCTGTCACTGTAACAAATACATGAGATAATCACCTAATAAAGAGAAAAGGTTGATTTTGGCATAGAGTTTTGAGATTTCAGTCCACGATTGATGATTTTCAGTCCCATTGCTTTGGCCCTGTGGTACCAGATCATGGCGGAAGCTCATGGTGGAACAACTGTCTACCTCATGCAACTGTTTACCTCATGAATGTAGAAAGAAAAGAGGAAAGGGTCCCATCACCCTCTTCAAAGGCAGACCTCTAATAATCTAAGACAGACTGGGCCACACCTCGGAAATGTTGCCCTACCACCCTGGGCACCAAGCCTCTAACTCACAGGCCGTTGGCAAACATTCCAGACCCAAACCTTAGCATAACCTGGGCCCGTTTTTTTCCCTTTCAGGTTCACTGCTGGCCTATAACACAACCTCCCACACCGACCAGTCCTCACGACTGAGTGTCAAAGAAGGTGAGTCTGTTCTCTCGTCCACTTGCAATGCTTTTTCAGCACAAGGCATGATGCCGTCCCCCGCGGCTGAGATTGGGAGGAGGACTTCAGGTCTGCACCAACTTCCTTGCTCCACCCTATCCTTTCTTGCACACAAGACAGGAAACTGAGTTTTTACCATGTGTGACACCAGCCAAGAAGCTATGACAAAAGAGGTTTTGAAATGTCGTGTAATGATTTCATAAAGATATAGCTTGAAGTTATTACTCAGTGAAGGAAAATGTGTTGCCCTTAGAATGAAATGAATACTGCTCACTGAAAATTGTGGGTTTGCTCAACTGAAGATAAGAAAATGAAGCTTTCAAGGATTTAGCATGCCCACCTTTTAAGGTATTTTAACAGTGCCAATTCATGTTAAAATCATGATTTGAGGATTTGGTATCGTTTGGTTTGATTGGGAGAGAAATCTCTGCAAATCCTTTTTGCCAAATGGAGATTTTGTGAACATCACAATAGCGTTTCTCAGCCTCTTTATGAAACAGCATCAGAAGCTCTGGTCCAGATATTACTTTAGCTTTTAGGCATTTAAAAAAGTGAACAATTCATGGTACCTGGTTAATGGAGAAAAAAATGTGAACAGATAATTATTAGAAACCAGGGAAGGAGTGAAAAGAAAATCTTCCCATTCCCAAAGAAAGTTCCTCAGAGTAGGGTCTTCCAGCAGGAGCTGTGGCCGGATAGGGTGGTGGCAAGCAGGCTGTCTTCCTTGGCTTTCTCCCTCCCTATTTTTTCTTTAAAACATTTTTCACACCTGTCAAAAGATGGAATGAATGCAGAAAATCTAGCTGTATGTTTCATGGTAAAGAGTGTGGCATAATATTTCAGACATACATAAGGCTCTTCTAAGGGAGGAGACTGTTTGGTTCAGTCTTTGTGGGATATGGAGAACACAGAGACCCAGAGACCTGCTGATTGCACAGGACTTTTTTATTGTTATTTTTTATGTATTTTTTATTACTTACATTCTTTTATTGGTACACTGTAGGTATACAACACAATTACATTTCTCATTGGGAACTTGTACCTTTACATAATGCATCTTGGTTCTTATTTTTTCCCCATTCCTAGCCCTCCCTTCACCCCCTCCACCCTTCCCTATTTACAAAGACTTTGTTTCCATTTTTCCATTTCTCATCATTTTTCCCTTCCATTCTTTCCTTTCCCCTGCCCCTCCCACTACCCCTACCCCTTTGGACCTTTTCTTCCTATTTTACATTATCGATTATTCATTCTAATCATTGGTACATTTTAGGTATACAATATAATGACATTCAGCATTGGAAATTTGCACCTTTACATAGTCTCTCTTGGTTCTTATTTTTCACCCTTGCCCAGCCCTCCCTTCAACCCCTCCATTCCTCCCTATTTACAAAGACTTTGTTTCCTTTTTTTCATTTTCTCATATTAATTCCATTCCCTTCTTTCCCTTCCCCCACCCCTCCCACTTCCCCTTCCCCTTTGCCCCTTTTCTTCCTATTTCACATTATCTATTATACCTTTTAGTCCTTATTTACACTTTCAGTTTCTCACACCAGAGAAACTATTCGGTATTTATACATGTGTGTCCTATTTATTTCACTTAAGAGTATCGCCTCAATGGATTGCACAGTACTTTGTGTTTCCTGTTAATGATTTATAATTTGACCCAACAATCCATAGGAGAAATATATGCTGTGGTGAATCTGCTTTTAAACATTTGTGTTTTCATTTCCCTCCTTCTCTTATACCTCACCCTGGGCCAGACCTGTTCCTGCTGTTTCTCCTTTCTGAATCAGATCTATTGAATTGTGTCACAAAAACTGAAGTTCTATGGACTCACTCTGCATTCTGAGCCACACCTGGCTTGATGGCCTGTTTGAACATCACATTGCAAATGTCCATCAGAGAGGAAATTTACTTTCATGACAAATACATGGAGGTCAAGGCACCTTTGGCTTACTTTGAGAAAACCCTTTGTCCCTCAGCCTCAGTTTCCTGTCTAATGTGGGAGCTGAACTAAGTGAGAGCCAGGTCCTGTCCTGGGCTCTTGGCTTCTGAGAAGACCAGGAGCCCCACTGTGAGGGCTGAGGCCTCCTTCACAGCCACTCTGCTTTGATTTGCTTTATATATTCGGCTTCAATTCATTTGTGAATTTAGAAGGAAGCAAGAGAGACAGAAAGAGAAGCAACCACTGGAGGGAGAGAAGAAAAGAAAGGAGGAAGGCAGGTTAAACCTTTGAACTACCTACATTGGGATTCAACGCTAGATTGCAGCCTCCTGACAACATCAGGACGAACCAGTGAGGCTTTAGGGCAGCAGAGACGATGGAAGATTTTCTAATATGTGGCATACAATACAAGTTTAAGCTTAGAAACTGGTTTAGCTAAGTCGAAAAGTGTTGCTCACTAGCTTCTTCCTCTCTGGGGTCTCAGGCTTCAGCCTTCAGTCCTCTTCTCTACCTGCGACCCGCAGCCCCTCCCCCTGGCCCTTTTGTGTTTGGGGAGTGCATTTGTACCGCCGCTGCCTTATTCAGGCTGATTGTGAGAGAGGCTCCTCTTGCTAAGTAGCAGCCCCTCTTCTGAAATGAATTGACACAGTATCCAGGCAAACGCACTCGGCCAGGGACCCATTCAGGTGGTGCGCAGCATTTATCTCCCGCATCGGCCCTGGCCTCTAGAGACGATTAAGCCTCGCTTTGCAGGTGCATCTTTTGTCCCCAATAAAGCTCTCCACTTGAGCAGCCTTGCTCTTCTATGCTTCCTCTTGCAAGGTGGTCTGAGTCTGAACAACCCAGCAGTGCCACAAAACAAAGTACATTAGCAAGACAAAGCTCACCAGGCTTCTCTCCCCTCCCTTTCTCCCCCCTCCTCCCCTCTATCTCCCTTCTCTAATAGCTATCTCTATCTTTTAATATTAAATGAAAAAGAAAGAGAAGACATCATGCAACCTTGGCTCCATCTCCTTTGAATAAGATGAACACGTAGCCCCAAAGAAAATCAGAGTTGGGGAAGAGCACCAGAGTCGTGTGTGTGTGTGTGTGTGTGTGTGTGTACATGTGCACACATATGGTCTACAAAGGACAGGCGCTGGCATCAGGCACAAAGAAAAGAAGTTAAGGAGATGGTGTCTATTAATGTGTCTTCAATGCCCTTATCAAATTAGAATCCCTTTTTACTTTAAAATAGGGTAACCTCCCTTCTAGCTTGTCTCTTGAAACAATGGCTGCAGTCGCTAAGGGTGCCCAAAAAATAAGTCTAGATTTCAAAAATTAATTTACAGCAATCTTTAAGCCTCTTTACATTAAATATTCTGTGAGTATGGGCTGGGCCCAGCTAGAACAGCTGTGTTCTCCCTATCATTAGTTATCAAATATAATGCACTTAGTAAATTAGCATAAAAGTCATTGCTGCCTATTTACCATGGCAGCCACAACTGTCACTTATGTAGGATTTTGGAGTACATCAGACACATCCCCACGCTTGGCTTTTGAGCCTCGTACCATCCCTGTGAAGAAAGTGAGTTGTGGCAGAATTAAGTGGATTACTGGAGGGCGCAGCTGTTTACTGGCAGAGCAAGGATTCAAACCCCCTCGCTTCACTAGCAGTTACATGGTCTCATAGAAGAAGACAGACAATAGTGGCTGATAAACTAGAAGAGGGGTGGAGGTGGGGGGGGGTGGACAGGGATGGTCAACAAGTACAGAGTGGGGCAGAAGGAATAACTTCTAACGTTGTGTAGCACAGTAGGGCAACTATGGATGGCAACAGTTAACTGAATTTCAAAATAATTAGCCCAGTAATCCTTTCCAGAGGATTTTGAACACTCCTGATATAAGTAATGATAAATGTTTGAGGAGACATACATACCGGCTATCCTGAACTGATCATTGCACATTGTATACATATGTCAAAGTGTCACGTGGTACCCCATAAAATGTACAATTATTATGTGTCAGAGAATTTTTTTAATTTTAAAAAAGTCCCATGTTTCCAAGGCTGATAAGAACAGCCTTCCACTACTAGCTCTCTTTTTACAAAAGTAGTACCAACTTACTTGTAATTTGGGCAGAGATCTGAATTTTTTGCATTATTTTCTCCTTTGCTGCAGTTTCCACTGCCATCCCCAGCTACCTCCCTAAACTGTTCTCTTTGCCTGAAGATGATCTCAGACAGTGTCTGCTTGGTAACACCCTGGGCCCTGACTGCACAGAGAATCACTTGTAGATATTTGTGAAATATAGTGCCAATGCCAGGGAGAAATACTATCTAACTCTACTCATGGGTGATACCTAAAACAGCCAAATTCCTGGAGGAGGGAAGTAAGTGGTGTACTAGGGGCTGCAGAGGAGGACAAGGAGGGGTTCATGTTCAATGGACACAGAGTTCACTTAGAAAGAAGGAAAAATTCTGGAGATGGATCATGCTGCTGACTGCAGAGCAGGGAGAACATGCAAAATGCCACTGACCTGGCGCACTTGAAGTGGTTACAGTGGTAAACTTTATGTTGTATGTATTTTATTAAAACTTGTACAAACAAATAAAGCAAAATTAAAACTAAAAAATACTGAGGCTCAGATCGAAACATGAACAATTAATTCCGAATCCCCAGGGCCTTGGAATTTATGAAGTTCTCCAAGTCCCCCTAACCTGCAGCCCAGTGTGACTGGCCCAGCCTGGTCACGAGAGAGGGTAATAAGAACCATCATAGAGCCATCCCGGGTGTTCTTGGAGATGCCCTGAGTGGGTTGCCCTTGACCCTGCATGGCCCCAAATCATCCAGACAAGGACCTTTGGTGTACTGATAAGGCATGGCTGAGTAAAGGAACTTTATGGGCATGATTCGTTGTCATTAATGATGCTGGAATTACTACTGATTTTGACAACTTTATACATCTCAGAGATTCCCTTTTTCTATGTCCTCATTCAGGTCTAATGATCAGATATGGTGTTGCCAACTTGCTTTGACAGGAAGACACTGAGATCCTAGAAGTGAAGTAGCCTCTGCAAGTACATAAACATCCTGGAGGCAGAGCTTCCAACTCTCTACACCTCTTTCTCTCTTGTGCTGCCCTCTAGGCTGTAGACCTAAGTGTGCCTGCTCCAGTTCCGTTCAGAGCTTCCCTTTGTTTTTCTGGGCAAACCCTGCCCAGGGCCTCCCCCATGCGCTCAGTTGGAGGAGCAGCCAGCAGGAATCAGCAGATCTCTTCTGGGAGCTGCTTTGCATGCTAAGCCTTCATTTCCTTTGCCTCTCATGCTGAAGTTGGTGAAATACCTCGGACTTTCCGAAAGACAGAGGATATTGAGCTCTTTGTTTATTAGCTCCTAGAACTCATAAACTCGTCCTAGGCTGATCTGTGCTGAATCAAGCTCCAGCCTGAGTGCTGCTCAGGACCTGCTAATGAGAAAATTGAAAACCACAACTCCACTGTGCGGAGACTGCCTGCCTGCAGGGTCCCTACTGTCAGCAGTTGCTTTGACCAATGGGTGAAAGTCTGTCTCCTCACTCACCAGGATGGAAAAGAAAGGAGCAGTTAGCTTCTGTAACAACCATGGTGAAACCCCTAACCAGCACTGAAGACCACTAAGGGGAGCCCTGGACTGTGCACCAGTGGCAGCCTCTTGTCTGTAGCCCTTTATTGTTTGCTGAGCATTTTCACATCCATTAGGGTCCTCAGTAGCACGCTGGTCTTGGTGCAGAGCAGGACTCAGTCTTGGGTGTTCTTTATTCCCTCCAGGCTATTTCCTACACTAGCATCCCAGCCTGTTTAATTCAAGCATCTGACAGCATCTTAAACATTTGTAATTCTGAATACTTCCAATTTACTCAGGGCAGACATCCATCTCATATCTCAGTATTGCAGTATATAGATGAAGAACTCAGCTTCTTTGCTCAGACTGATTTTGGCCAGAGCAGTCACTTTTTTCTGCCTCAGTTTCCTCATGTATAAAATGAGGAAAATTAGCCCGACATAGTGGCACATGCCTGTCCTCCAGGCACTGAGGGAGGCAAGAAGATTGCAAGTTGGAGTCCACTACTGGCAACTTAGCAATTTAGTGAGACCCTGTCTGAAAATAAAAAACAAAAAAGTCTGGGGGTATAGCCCAGTATGAAGGACCTGGGCTCAATCTCCAGTTCCTAAAAAGAGGGGGGGATAATTATAGGGTCCCTCAGAGATGATACAACACTTGTAATTCAGCATGATGCCTGACATGCTAATAAATGTTTAACAGAAGGTATACTAATAATAGCAAATTATTATTTATAATAAAATCATGACAGCAACTAACATTTTTTTTTTTTGGTACCAGGGATTGAACTTGGGTCCTTGCACTTGTGCTGCAGGCAGCGAAACCACTGAGCTAAATCCCCGGCCACTAACATTATTATTGTGAAAATATTAGAGTATTTTTGAGGGTTTGCCAGATCTTAACAGCATAGTATAGAAAGAATATAAAGAATACCATACTGTAAGCAAGCTATGAAAGTCTGTGCCAGATACCAGCAGGTCCCATGAGGTAGCCAAGGTGCTTAAAAACTTATTAAGGAGAGACATCTATGAAATATTCAGGAATAACTTAAAACTGGATAAAATCAAATACAAAAACACATGCTGAGATAAAAAGTTCTCAGAGGGTAATTAAGGGAAGAAAATTATAATGTTAAAGCTGAGCATCTTCTCCAAAGTGATCTAAGGTGAGCAAAGGTATAGGCTCAGCTCAGGCCACACAGGGAGTGAAGACAAACATACGCTTCAACATCACTAGTCTGAAAAATTCCAAAATCTGAAAAACTTATTGCCCCAAGCAATTCAGATAAGACACACTCAACTTATTGAAGTATACTTATATATTGGCAGGTGTTATAGATTACCAGTACTTTAATCGGGAATGGACCTAAATTCTGGGAGTCATGCCCTCTTCTACCCCATTCTTTCGTTGGTTCCTTCACTGATTAAGAATCTGCTTGGTGCAGCCCACTGGGCTAAGCCCTGGAAATCAGGTGAGCTCAGCACCTACCTTCACGAGGTTCCAGTCAAAAAAACAGGCAGGTGAGGAAGGAAGGCGATACCGTGGGTGGGTGTCACCAAGTGTGTCCATTCTCTCCTGCCCTGCACATACATCCTCTGCCAGGTGCCCTCTGTGATTTCACCAGAGAAGTCCCGGGGAAAGACAGAGGCCTCCAGGAACTTACAGCATGGTGGAGCTGAGGCGGGTGTTGAGACAAAGGACAGGGTAGACCCCAAAGAAACAAGTGTGCTTGGGTCTGGGGTGTATGTGTGGAGACAGTGTGGGGTGCATCTTCAGATTGGGTTTTGAGGAAGAGAGCCCAGGCAGGTCTCTGTGAGAGCCAACAAGGTTTTACTGGGTGACACGGTATGAGGAGAGAGGCAACCACTTCCTCAAAACTGGAAGGCAGTTTAGTTAATTTAGTTATTTTGTTAGTTTCAATGAGAGACAGGAAGCTCAGCGAAGAAGCCAGCAAAAGATCTGCCTCAAAATCATCAGGGTTGGGGAGGAGGGTGGAACTGACATGAGACAGGGCACGAGGTCATAATTGTTCAGGCAGGGTGGTGGGCTCTCAGGGGTTCATTTGACTTCTCTCTGCTTTTCTATATCTTTGGAATTTTCCCTAACTTTTAAAGATGCTCAGGACTGAACTTTTGTTCCTAACACTGCACACTGTATGCATGTATGTATGTTTCATGCAGCGAGGGAGAGTGATGTGATTTGGGGCTCAGCACTTTGTAGGGAATGAGCTTTTGGCAATCAGGTGTGTGTGTGTGTGTGTGTGTGTGTGTGAGTTTTACTGTCACAAATGTGTGTGCATGTGTGTGTTTCACCTTCTACAGAGCAGTGTCAGGGAGACTGGGCTGGAGCGTGTATGCCTAGAGGAAAAGGCCGGTGACACTGTGAGGTCATCTCCTGCTTCTTGAAGGAAGAAACAACGTCCCTATGCAGCAGGTTGTGTGTCTCCACTGGCTGTCTGTCACCAGCGAGTCCTTAAAATTGAAGGTTATGGAGGTCTCACAGTAGAGCTTGCTAAGAACTTTGTCAGGAGACCTTTTTTCTTTATGATGAAATACCCTTAGTGCATTTTTAGCAGAAGCGGGGATGATTTCTGAATGTGTGTGTGTGTGTGTGTGTGTGTGTGTGTGTGTGTGTGTGTTTCTGTGGTCCCAAGGCAAGATTTATGATTATGGAAGAGGCAGTAGCTTACTCTGTCCCCTTAATTTTTAAAAATTCTTTTTCTTCAAAATTCCAGAGTTAATGTTTTGTCTGCTTCCTATCTGACTCTCTTTGGAGAGTTGCATGGTTTTTTGTTTTGGGGGGTAGGGGGTTTTAGGTTTTGTTTGAGAGAGAGAGAGAGAGAGAGAGAGAGAGAGAGAGAGAGAGATTGGAGAGAGAGAGACTGGGAACAAAGAATCGTTGTTTAGCAGGCAGGAAACCCCAATCCCAAGGGAATTCAGCTAGCCAGCCCTGTCCCGGAGTCAGACTCCAGCTCTCTGAGTTCAATTTGACAGCTTGTCTGGGACACTTTCTAAGTAACCATTATCCTTCCTTTCTCTAAGTAAAAGAGCTGTTATTCCCTCCCGTGGGTGTGCTGTGTGCACTGTCATTGCACACGTGTGGTTCCACGGTGACAGGGACACACTTTCTCTAAATGATTGGAAACAGTTAGCATGTTTCCTCAGACAAGTGTAAATTTGTTCCTGGATAATGAGGCAAAGACTTGAAGTATTACACCGCTGCCTTATTAGAGGCAGCCTATTGCAGGCAAGAAGGAATTCATTGCGGTGCTGTTCATGTACATTTTATTCCACTGAAGATTCCTTTGAAACTTACACAAAAAAAGATATCCTAGGTGATCAGTCTCCTCAGTCTCCACACTGATGGGTGCTGGATAATTGGTCATCCCAGTGGTAGATAACTGCATCACCAGGCATCTCACTATGAAGGAGCTGGGTCAAACACCGCGCCTACAGTGAGCAGAGGTGGTGGGGGGGCAGGCTCTATTAGAGGTGATGCCTAAAGTTTACAGGGGCTCTGCTGTCCTCTTGACTTTGCCACCACACTATTGGGATGGTGAGGCAGTAACCCACTCTTCCAGTGCGTTCCTGTTTGAAGACATCTAGCTTCAGCTCTGCAGGAGCCGTAGAGGTATAAGTTCCAGAGCTGTCTGGGTAGCCTGGAGGCTCAGAAGTGTGACAGCCTTTTCCAACAGAATAGTTTTTTCTGTTTCAATTTTGACAAAAAATCTTCCCTGTAAGTGTGAAATGGCTCCTGTATAGTCTGCCTTCAAGCACAATTTGGACGGGTTTCCCCCTTCTCCCTCTGCCTGCTGTACCCCTCTTCCCCTGTCTTACCTCCACCCCACCTGTCTGTATTCTAGGAAACCCCATGCACCCACAAGGCCCAGGTGAGAGGACATCACCTCCTTACCTCTCCTCTGCCCTTCCCCAAGGTGCTTTGCGTGTATACACTGCATTTCTGGTTTCAGCATTCAGTGGATTTTAGCATGACAGCCTTTTGTCTCGCAAGACTAAAGCATCTTAAAGGTGAGGATTCTTGGAAGGATTAAAGCTATGGATGAACTGCCTTAAACCACCCCTAAGAGGTTAGCAAAAGCCTACACTTAAAGATTTTTCTAACTGCAACACTGGAAATTTGACTTTATCTACTGCAGATAGTGGCAAGGTGACCTGTCATCTCCATCTGGCCCTAAATTTGCACTTCGGGTGACCCCAAGGTGATGGTTCTGAACTCAAGTCAGTCTCATCCCAAGGACTGAGGGAGGAGCTGGCACGATTTTGGCCCAAATGCCACACAGGATTTTTATCAGCTTGAACTCCCATTGAAGAGCATCCAGCTATGCCCGTGTGGCGAGAGGCTGAGGACAGATCCAGCCATCAGAAAGTAACATTGCAGGGAAAATGGGTTTTGTTGTTGTTGTTATTGTTCATTGCAACTTCCTGACCTTGCTTTTCTTATCAGCCCCCCAGTAGCAACTAACATTTAGTAAGCACCTACTCTGGGCCAAGAACTTTTCTAGTCACTTCACATTTACACTTCATAAAACCTTGTTAAGTTGATGTTATTATTATTATTATTATTACTTCCATTTCAATATGAGAACACTGGGCCACAGGTCAGGGAAGCCCAAGTCACAAAGCCAGAGTGAAGCAGAAAGGCACCTGTCCCTGTGGTAGTCCTTCCCCACCCAATAGTCCACCCAGATGTAAAGTGACAACTCCAATTACAGGTGATCAGCCCTCTGCCCCTGTGAGCTTCAGAGCCCTGCAGTTCTCAGATATCAGAAGCGCCTGCCCTGCACTTTGGAGGCACTCACTAGGATGGGCGCTTGTGTTAGAATAATCTCCTTCCATGTTCCCTGAGTGCTCTCCCCACCCCACCCCAACACTGAGAGCTAGGGCTGAACTGCAGAAGACCTGCAACTTCCTCACCCACAATGACATCCTTTCTGCCACTTCAGGGCTTGCCCCTTCTTGCCTTGTGCCTTGGGTACCATTCTTGGCTGCTCCCATGCTCCCTCCTAGGCCTTCCTGCCTTCCGCAGACGTGTTTTTAGTCTTCATACATGCCCAAACTGTTCTTAGATGCTGCCTGGATAAATCAGAGGCAGGTCATTTGCTCTGCAACATTAATCCTGGTGACAGTGAATGTATGTGACAATGAATGCATGAGCCCCGGTACACCTTTATAAAGAAAAGTGATTTTGCGTAGGCCTCAGAGTCAGGAGAAGTGGTTCAAGGCGGTGAGAAAGGTACTTGGGGAAGCCTTGACCCCCCCAGCAGCCTTCAACCACACTAGACTTCACAACCACTCCCGCACTGCCGGAGAGGGGCCAGCAACCAAGCTTAGCTCTGAGTGGCTGGAGCTCCACTTGGCTTATGCTAATTTCTCGGGACAGTTCACACTTGCTAAGCGGGCCTTCCGGGTTTTGCATTCCTAATTCATCTCCCAACTCTGCACAATTACTATTTTAGTCTTGTCATCTCTACCAAGTTTCACTTTGACTTGGACATTCATCCCACTCTAGATGACAAAGCTGCAACTCAGAATGAAATTGGCCTCCTTGTTGTAGCTCCATCTCCTTTGCCACATGGTCTTGGTGTGTAATGGAAACTAGAAGTGGCCCCTATGGGCTGTGTTGATGAGTGGGGTTCCAAAGTACCTTGGAAGGAAAAGGATGGCTCCACAAGTGCTCCAGATGGCCCACTGGTGGCCACCTCGGTGCAGAATAGTCCATATACATTCGGTTTTATCTAATACACTGATTGAGAAATTCCACAACAGGGAGGTTGTTTCAGGGGCAACAGTGCTGGAAAGTACTTCACATCCACTCTTTCCACACCCATAGATTCAACTAGCAGCTGACTGAAAAGATTTAAAACATACATCTGAACTGAATATGCACACATTTTTTTGTCACCATTCTCCAAAGAGTACAGTATGACAACTATTTGTATAGTATTTCCATTGTATTAGATATGATCTAGAGATGACTTAAAGTTTATGGGAAGATATGCACAAGTTACGGACGAGTGCTACACTCTGTTGTGGAAGGAACTGGAGCACCTGTGGATATTGGCACCTGACAGGGGTCCTGAAACAAAACCCCTGAAGTTAGCAGAAGGGACCACTTATTTTTTTAAGGCTTGCTTATTCCCATTTTCATAAACCAAATTCCATCTATGTACCTATCATTTATCTATGTATCTGTTATCTACCTGGCTACTATCTGTCTAGATATGTGTCTATCATCTATGTATCTATCATCCTTCTATCATCGATCCATCATCAATCTAAGTACCTATTATCTTTCAATCATCTATCTATCATCTTTCCTTCCATTGTCTGGAAAAAAAGAGATAGAAACAGAGAAGCTTCTCTTGGGGCCAGACAGGGATGAAGGGGCTTAGATAAAGTCAAAGTATAAGTAGCATCATTTTTTATTTTAATATAAAAGCCTTTCCTATGCACTTTTTATAGATATAACAACTTCCTCACTTCAGAGAACACCAATCAGAGATAATAAAGAGCCTATTTCTCATGAACTATCCTGCAGGAGTTTGAGGCAATGATGACAGCGCTACACTAACCACAGGGCACAAGGGGGCTTTTCCTTCCTGATCTCAGAGTTCAGCTCCCCCATTTGAGGATCAAGAAGTTTCAAGTTCAAATCCTTTTTCAGGCATAATCTCGAGAGGAAGTGATAACGTTAAGTAGAATAATTATTTTATCTGTCATGACCCAGTAGACCCGTCAGTGCCCGATTCAATTCCTCCCACCTCAGGATCCTTTTTCCTTACTCCTCCAGACCACAACCTCTTCTCTGAAGCTATTTATGGACCTAATTACAGATTGCCTTGTAGTCTCTAATTGTGAGTTTTGTCCTGTTTCTTTTCTTCCAGCCCTGTGGATATTCAGTAAATACCATTGACAGTTGATGGATTCACTAGGATGGAAACTCTAGTCTTTGTCAATTTAATTCAGTATTTTCTCAGGCCTCCTTTTCCACTGAGGATAAAACAAAACAGAAAAATTAGCTTTAGTTGGCACAAGAAAGATTCACTTCTTATCTCCCATCAATGAAACACTAGGAAAGAATGGTAGCCCTGATTCTGTAGGACACTTTGGAGTATTTTTACATGTGTGATCTTGTTTATTCTCCAGAGATCCCCATGAGGACTAAACATGCTGTTTGCTTTTATAGGCATTTACATTTAGGAAGAACCAATTATGTCTTCCCCAAATACCTACCTTTCACAGACTGCCTAACTGAGGTTTAGAGAGGATAAGTCACTTGCCTAAATTGACACAGCACATATGTGACAGAGTTGTGAAGCAGCCTTAAGAGTGCTGGTCTCTAATGCAGAGTTTTTCCCTTTGAAATGAGCTATTTCCTTGTTTGAAATGAATTAAAGAGGAATGATGGGATTCCTTCCCAGGAAGCTCTTTAAAAGCCCTTAACCACACCACAAACAGCCCTGTGCTTGATAAGAATTAGGTGCCACTTTTCCAAAGAGATGAAAATCACTCACTCTTGGTATAATTTTGAACAATCTTTTACCCTAAAATGCTTTTGGCCTGCCTGCAAAATAATTATCAGTCATCCCCAATATCCTAGAGGAGGTTATAGAAAGGCAGTTGTGATACCCTGAGTCATATTTTCAATTTCGATTAAAATTCTTACACAGCCACATATGCTCTCTCTGGCTTGGGCCTTCAGGCCTGTGCTGATTTGCATGTCTGGCTTAGATAACGTCTCAAGTCCCTTACAGACTGCAAAGGACCCTCTGGTTTTATCATATAAGTAAGACCACATTCCACCTTCCAAGAATTGATGGTTCTTTTTCTCTTAACTACTGTGCTTCTCTCTGACATGTGGGTGCAGGACTTGGGGACCAAAGCATTTCCTGGTCACTTGCCAGGCAAGAAAAACAAAACAAAACAAAAAAAGTTTTCCTTCGAGATGCCCTCCCCTGTCCACTTCCCCTATATGGTCCTGAGAGATTTGTCCTTTCCTGAAAGCCATTTCAGCCACAAGTCCAAAGACAGATTCTAGGAAGTGTCAGGATTCTGAGTTTCTTGATTGGAATGACAATTCTAAATTAACTTGAGTCTAAGACCCCAGATGGGGAAATCACCTTTATTCTAAATATGCAGAACTGGTTGATTCTTTAATAGACTGTCACCTTTCACTATTTCTCATTGAAACATCCAAAAGATGCTGAGTTTCTTGCTAATTATGCCATCCTCTCACATAAAGTAATTCTCACTAGATAAAGAACTAATAAAAATGAACTGCCTTTCCGGGAGGACTTTGATATCCATGTAGGGCAGCCAGCCATTTTTCAACAGAAAATTATGGAGCCACATAAATCCCTGTTCTCATCATATTAGACACATCGAGTTTTTATTCAAATTATATTTTCATCAAGACCCTGCACCCAGCAAGGCCTGCTCCCCTCACATAGTTGTCTTTTCTCCTTAGCATTCATCATTTTCTCAGCTATCGTGCAGTTTACTGTTCATTTTGAATGTAAGAGCCACAGAAGAAGGATGTCTGTGTGGCCATTGTCACATTCTCAGCCTATAAACATGTTTGGCCTCATAGCAGACATTCAGTAAAACCTTAAATGAATGAATGAACGTGTGGTGGGATGTTAAATTCAATCAGCTGATGGGGGGCAGGAACTAGTTTTGTAGGGAAACAAAGGTGATTAAAACAATCTCTTTTTTCTAAAAGATGCTCAATTACCAACAGAGGTAGGTACACAAAGAATGATACCAGGAGGCTGAGCAACACAAGGGAAATAAATGCAACCAGTGGCCTTGGCCTGCAGAACTCCAAAAGCAAAGGCTGCCAAAGCTGAATGATGAGGCTGAAACAAGATGGCACCCGCATGGCTAAGGAGAGGAAGGGTGGCCTCACATTAATATTTCCATGTGGATGTCAGAGCAGGACTCTCTAATGGGCAGAGGGGTCTGAGCACTGCCTCACATTTCTTCTCAAGTTCACTTACCTAAGAGAAATGTTATGTTTCCTTTTTCTTTTTCTTTTTGGCTTTCTTGAAACAGGTTCTTGCTTTGTAGCCCAGGCTGGCCTCAAACTTATGGTAGTCCTCCTGCCTCAGCCTCCCAAGTGCTGGGATTACAGGCTGTTTTCTTTTTCCTACCTGGAATCCTCTTAAACGTGATGGCAGATCTGACTAAAGAAGTGTGCAGTTTGGTTACACCCATCGAGGAGGGGAATTTTGGCAAACACCCAATTAATCTAGTCAGTATAAATTGCATTTCCACTAAGATTAGCCCCCAAAATCCTATTTTGAGGGCCTTATCATAATAAATAGTTCATTAAGAACTCTGTGTTGGGCTGGGGATTTAGCTCAGTGATTCTGCCACCTACCTTGAAAGTGCAAGGTCCTGAGTTCGATCCCCAGGACCAAAAAAAAAAAAAAAAATGAAGAACTCTGTGTTGTTTGGACACAGAGCAACAGGAATGACAAAGTGAATGAAGGACCCAGATGTGATGAGGGTCGCAAGGCTGTGCCTGGCACGAGTGCCACTTACCTTTCCAAGTCCTTCATATCCAAAAGCCAACCTTCTCTCAAGCACTTTGCTCAGATGTCTTTTTTCCTCTTTGCTCACATAATATTTTTAACACTGCCCCATTATACTGCACACAGCAGGGCTGGTCCTGAGGCTCAGGGGCTGTTTGGATTCAAGAACAAGACCTTTGAGCAAAGGAAATCTGATCCTGGAGGTTTTTTCTTTCTTCTGTGAGTGTTAAGCTTGGGGAAAGGCTCCCCTGGATAGCACCTTCCTCATAAGGCCTAGGTGGGAGCCAAGCTCCTCTGTGGCTCTTTGGGACATAAGATTCCACAGAAGCAGGGGCTGGGTGACCCCAATAGAATGGGTTACTCTGAGGTGGCGACTCAGCTCTGAGCCCAGGACCAGCTGGGCAGAGACTTAAGTGGCATTATGGACAAAGAAGGGCTGGAGAACACTGGGCATCATGTACCAGCAGGCTGCCCCGAGCACTACCCTTCTGTCTTCTGAGGCCATGTTCTCAAATGAGGGTCCAAGAAAGACCACCTCCTCTTCTGAAAGATAATGATCCTTTATTTACATTTAGGAATCACTAACCCAGGGCCGCAGGAATGATACTGTCCTTCTCCCTGAGGACTGTGGGGCTTTGCTTCCTTTCCAAGGACTTCCTGGATGAGCTTTTTAAAAAAAATTTTACATACATGTTTGCAGTATATAATGTTTACATTTATCTCAGAGAGTGGGTACATGTACTTAGCATATCTTAATCCTTTTTATTCCCCTTTGTCTCTCCTCCCTTTCTCTTCACTCTAGATCCCCTCATACCTTTACAACAGCTTTAGCTCCCATTTCCTACTGGCTATCTTTCTTCGAGTTGTTAGAAAAAATTTATACTTTGGGTTTCTCATATAAGAGAAACCATGTGATATTTAACTTTCTGTGTCTGGTTTATTCCACTTAATATTATAGTGTCAAGGTGCATCCATTCTCCTAAAAATCACCTCAAATTCATCCTTCTTTATGGCAGGGTAGTAATCTGTTATGTGTAACAACCAGATTTTCTTTCCATTCATCATCAGTTGATGGATATACAGGCCATTTCTAAGATTTAGCTGTTACAAGTTGTGTTGCTATAAACATAGGTATGTGTGTGTCACTGTGCTGTGAGGGCTTTAATTTTGGAGGGAAGATTCCTAGAAGGGGAATAGCTGGGTCAAATGGAACTTCTAGTTTTAGTTTTTTGAGGAATCTCCACACTGACTTCCACAGTGGTTATACTAGTTTACATTCCCACCAACAATGTAGAAGGCTTCCTTTTTCCCTGTAGCCTCACCAGCATTTGTTATTATTTGATTTTTTTTTAATGAAATACATATGGCCAATAAATACATAAAAAAATGCTCAACATCTCTGGTCCCCAGAGATGCAAATTAAAACAACATTGAGATTCCATCTTATTCCAGAAAGAATTGCTGTAATAAAAAAAAAGGGTGAGCTCTTTAACTTCACTGAACCAAGATAAGCATTGTTGGGATACAAAAATGATAGAAATACGAGATAGATGTGTGTAGTGTGCATTTTTAAACTGCCATTTATCAAGTGTGTATTCGATCCTCACAGTGACACCATCAAGTGTTTGTTGTTTGTGCTTTTCAAGGGAGCAGAACTTGAGGTTCAGAAAGACAGAGCCATGCCACAAGAGTACTCAACTGAGTAATGGCAGAGCAGGGACTAGAACCTAGGCCCACACTGTGGCTACCAAAGTAGCCTCAAAGAACTCCAGAGGGAAGACATCTCCACGATGGAACCCTGAAGTTAAGCCTTGTGCGCTTCTCAGCAGGAAGTCAGACAAGAGGACTGGGTGGTCCCCAGCAGAGCTAAGCGCAGAGACCATTGGACAAAGAGCTGTGGGTTGGGACCGTGTAGGCGGTACAGCAGGCTTTCAAGGGCATGGTCCAGAGCAAGCTTCCTGAGTTGGTTTGGTAGCTGACAGAGCCACTCCCCCTCATAGACACAGCCTGTTAGATGGAAATGTGGTTCCCAGGGTCACCGCGTCCAACCCTCCACTGCTACTTGTCCTAATCTCATGCCCCAACACCAAAGACAATTGCCTACTTGCTTCTTCTGGGTCAGAGTCTGGGTGGTGTATTTTCCTCCTGCTGGGCTTGGGTCTCTCTTGGAAGGTGAGGGCTTTGTGGCTCAGACCCTCATTCACTGGGACATTCTCCTTCAGCATCCTCACTCGTTCAGGAAAGGAGGTCTGGATCTGGTGACCAGAGGTCTGTGCTCTGCCCTGAGCACGCACAGCCTTGCCCAGCCCTTGGCTGAAAGACCTGCATTCAGTACCAGGCTTGCCCAGTATAAACTAGCTTCAGAGCACACAGCCTTTTCAACAGCAACCAGAAATTTGAGGAGAAGGTTCAGGGCAAATGCATCTTTTTCCACCAAGTCACTGAGAGAGAAGCCTTATGTGTTAAGGGGCAGAGAGAGAGGTTTCTGTGTGCTTCTGGTATCTGCCTCAGTACCCATGGGCTGAGGTCACGACAAAGAGAGAGCCACATGTTGGCTGGTACTCTGGCCTTCAGACAGCTAGCTGTAGGTATCAAGGCAGAAGGCAACGTCTTTCCTAAGACATTTGGCTATATTTCCTGGAGCTGTTTAAAGGCTTCACACAGAAAGTGAGTTAACACTGGTATGTCTGTGCCAGGGTCATGTCCAGCAAAAGCCTTCCCCTTCCAACAGGGACTTACAGGAAAAAATCTGCAAGCTCATATTTCTCTACCCTAGGAGGCTCTCCTGGAATCCAAGAGGCCATTTAGGGTTGAATTCAGCCATGCTGAGCATCGCATAATGGAGAAACTGTTCAAGCCATTCTATATAGGAGCCTGAAATCTCCACAATGGCTGGCAAAGCTCTGTTCTCTGGAAGGAGACTCAGGTCTCTTTGCTTTGGCAAAAAAAAAAAAAAAAATGATCTCAGGACTGCCTGAAACCAGACACCCCAGGCAAAGCCCTTAGGTGACTCTTAAAAAGGAATCACAATAGGATTTTTCATCTCCTACTCCATAAAGCCAGAGGGTGTCAGCCTTCACTAAAGTAAAAAGCAAGTTTGTCAGAATCAGGGCATGAGTTTCTGCTGATAAAGCTGCCTGCCACCACAGAGAAGTTCTGAGCTTGTCAGCCCTCAAGCTGGTCTGAACAGGCACATTTTTGCACTGTGTCTTTTGGCTGCTCCCTCAAGCTGTCTTTTGGAAGCCAGTTCTCAGAATACAGTTGCCCTGCCCCACATTTAGGACACACCTCAGGGCACGCTGACCAGAGAACTCTGCCATGCCACGCTGAACAGCAACTGGCCGAGAGCTGGCACAGCCAGCAAGCATCAGGCTCAGTGTGTGGGGGTGGGTGGGGGTGGGTAAATTGTTTAGGAACGTGAGCTGCTGGGCTAGCTGCCTGGTCCAGCTTTTCCATGCTGCCTATAGATGTTTTTCTGTTTGTGTGTCTTGTACCAGAGCTGAACACACTGCTAAGTTTTCACTTGCGTCATGTTTAGTAGGAAAAAAATAACAAACCCTCATTTCAGCAGTGACGCTACTCTGATAATGCATTTGTTAGTTGATTTCATCATGGAGTGTACTGACACAAACTGAAATAGTCAAGACAGCACTGGGTGATATAACATTAGGGAACCTCTTTCCTATTTTTTCCTATTACATCTGGTATTGCCTGAAACCTGGTTATGTGATGCCTGACTGTCTATAAAATAAAATGCAAGCCACTTCTGTGAGTGGCATGTAGTCCTTGACTCTCCTGTGGGAACAAGCTCTTAGCCTATGCCTCAGAATAGGTGGGCTCTTGTCTAGTGCGCTCCAAGGGAATGAACACAGGCTTCACATAGTCTATACTCCTCATCACCCCAAACCTAAATCACTTGGAGCTGTGGTTGAGTAGGGAGAAGTTAGTTAGAAAGCCTGGATTCTCTTCACCTAGGGAACAGTAAAAGGAATGGTGTATATTTAGCAAGAAAGAGAAAATATTGGCCCAGTCCATTAATTAATTAATTCATTCATTCAGTCATTCATTCATTCAACAAATACTTATTCTGTACTATGTATTAGAAACTGTTCTTTGGGGCTGGGGATTTAGCTCAGTGGTTCTGCCGCCTACCTCGCCTCCCAAGTGCAAGGACCTGAGTTTGATCCCCAGTACCAAAAAAAAAAAAAAAAAGAAAGAAAGAAACTGTTCTTAGAGCTTGGAAAGATCACAGGACATAACAAAGCTCCCTGCCCTTGGGGACCTGGCACTCAGGTAGGGGATGCAGACAACAAAAATGAATTCATTATTGACTAAGCAGTATAAAGTGGCTAGAGAGGAAAGGAAGGAATAGGAAGTAATCTGCTGCCCAACATATTTTCAAGTCTGAATATTTCTTACATGTATAATAATGATTCAAATTCTGATACTGATTGTTGATTTTCACTGAGGCCAGTCCTGTGCTAAGCACTGTGCTGTGGGTTTACTTCGCTGTTTCACTTCAACTGTAAGGCTTTGAGGCTCCTCAGACCTCTCAGGTACAATGCCAGACTTTAGTGGCCTTGGCCGTCTCCATCTTCAGGCTTTGTCTTTGCAGCAGGAATTGCTCCAGAAACACTAGTTTTAATTTCAAACTTACATTGAGTGGATGTCCCCTGGAAGCCCAGTGTTCCCTAGAGTGCATTTGTTAAAGTCCGTAGTAAATGGATTAGGTTGTCCTTTGTATTTCAGGTGCCACTGGTGGGATTTTTCTATGCAAATAGAGAGGAATGGAGAAGCAAATGGGGAGAAGGCTGTGGTCTTCATTGCTATGAATCCACACACTGCTCCATGCACTGGCTCAGTTTGTGGCTGCTAGCATTGACCAGACTGCTTATTGCTCTATAACTTCACAATGAGAACATAGCTCAGGCTAATTGCTGGATGGCTTGTTTCTGTCTCTTCCTCTTTCATCTACAAGAGAACACATGGTTGGTTGGGACTTCCAGTCTTTTGCCATGTGGTAGGCCTGTATTGACCCATAAAGATCTTCAGCCCTTCCCAGGCCTGAGACATAACAGAAAACATGGAGCTGCAAGCCACTTCCATAATAAGCCCCCAGCTTCAAAGTGTAGTTCGCCATTTAGAGTTACAGAAAAATCTAGTGATCACCCACCTACTTTTGGAGAGAAAGAATTCTCTCCTGAACTTGGGAACATTTGTATGCCTGCTCTTCCCTTGGAGCTAGAACAAAAGAACAGAAAAAAGCACTGATTAAAAAGTCAATAGCCATTATAGCCATGGCCATAATTTGGGCTATAAAATAAATGGGTCTTCTGCATGATTATAATATAGCTTTCAAGTAGGATTAAAGCCTCCAGCAGATGAATCGTTGAGTAGAAAAGTTGATTTGAAAAATTCAAGGCAGATTTTAATCTGTGCAATAAGCCAGAAATCAGGTCAGACTTCAGGTGACACCAATTCCCAGATCTCGAAGGTTTTCTTTCTCTTCTTGCTTGAATTTGTCACTTTCAATTCCACTTTCTTTTCTGTTCCTATAGAATGGCTTCCTTTCCTTGGCACTCTTGTGTGTCCTGCACCCCACTTTGAGTGCATTCTTCATCATCCTGTTTTCCTGGTGTCACTACATGTCCTTGGCTTCCATGCTTTACTCACCAATCACAACACTTGTTAGCTTCCATCTCGATGGCCTTGAATATCCCTCTCTCCTAGTCCTTGCTCCTTCTCTGCCTCCACATCTCTCCATTTCACTCACACACTGGACACCATGCCGCTACCCTCTGCCTTGTTTCTGCCTGTGTTTCTCACTCTCTCCTGGCCAGCAATGTCACACTCCAGTCCCACGGTCCCCATGAAGGCCTCTCCATCCAAGTCATGCTCCCTCCTTAATTTTCAGTAGTTCTCAATAGCTCTACCTTGTTTTGAACACAGGACCATGTCTCCTCACCATCTTAGTGATCATGTTACACCTAAATGCAAGGGTGAGACACTTGTTTTGTAATATTTAACCTCTACTCTCTGCCCAAGCACACAATTCAGTGCACATGTTGGTCCCCAGTAAATCATTGGAAAACAAACTAGCAACCTCTCCCCTTCCCATAGAAGATTCTTTGATGACTCTCACCTTTCTTTTCCATTTCTCAATGCACACCTCTGCACACCTCCCCAGACCTCTTGGAAAAAGTCCACAGGGCCGTCGGCCTCCTTCCAACTCATAACCAAGTTAACTCTCCATTTTCTTGGGTTGTCCTGAAGCAAGGAGGATCTATTTTCAGTAAAAATTGTGGAAGAATAGAAGTCAAAAATAAAAACAGCTTAAAGGAGTTTTGTCTCTTTGTCCCCTTCTCTGCCCTTCCTCGCCTTCCCCATCCCCTCAGTTTCTGTTTTGCTTTTCATGCCAATTGCCAAAGACTGTAATTTAAAAACTGAGCTGGCTTTTCCACAGCTATGAGGAATGTGCATCTGCACGTGGATTTTTCCACAAGAAAATTGTCCCTGTCTTTTGCGTCTTCTTATCCAGTAACAATGAGACCAAGCCATGGGATGCACCCGTCCATCTTCCCAGGTCTTCTTCTAATTTGTTTGAGAGACTCAGAAGAGGTTGAGGGGATGGTTTGCGTTTCTCCCATCAGGCTGCTGTTTGATGAGGTTTGAGTTCCATTTGTTCTGATGGTTTTTATGGTTTCTTTGTTGTTCGTGGAAAGACTTTGAAAGTCATAATTCTGTATCCTTAAGCCTTTCTGCTATTCCTGCTCCATGTCTCAATGGGAGTCACACCATGAGAAAGGAAATGAGAGAAGTTTCCAGCCAGTCAGTTAAGCAGTTTCTGAGTATGACTATAGAGCATGTGGATTCTTTTGAGAAAGGCTGGAGATCACCATAGTTCATAGAGTATTCTTGAAGATAATCTAGAAACAAGCCTCTAGTCTCTAGTCATTTCCAGGCAGGAAGCATCTCCCCCCCCCCCCCCCCGGTTCTCTCTCTTTCTCTCTCATTCAGGCTGACCTCGAACTCACTATGTAGCCCAGGTTGGCCTCAAACTCATGTCCTCCTGCCTTAGCTTCCCAAGTGCTGAGATTCTAGGCATGTGCCACATGCCTAGCTCCATCACTCATTTCTTCCCCCGCCCCTTAAGTTTATTGGTACATTTTAGGTATAAAATACATTTATATACATCATTGGGATCTTGTGCCATTACATGAGTATCTTGGTTCTTATTTTTTCCCCCTTCCCCTGCCCTCCCTTC
>NW_004624812.1:3130589-3219648 GCF_000247695.1 Heterocephalus glaber
GTATTCCTGAAGTTCCTAAGGTGCTCTTTATCATGAAAGTATCTTATTTCTCCATCAATTTTGAAAGATAGTTTTGCAGGGTACAGCAATCTGGGTTGGAGGCTGTTTTCCTTTAAGGGCTTGAAATACATCACTCCAAGCTCTTTTTGCCTTGAGGGTTTGCATTGAGAAGTCTGCTGTCATTCTGTCCATCACTCATTTCTTAATCGTTCCTTCTCCAGCCACTTCTCTGGCCTTTTCTCTTTCTCTGTAGCCATCAGGCCTGTACCAACAGAAAAGCCTGACAGTCCTAAGACAGTCTAGAATGTGTCACACCTCTTAGTATCCTCTCACAACACCAGTGTACTAATATAAGAGACTAGGCTTGGCCTGCAAGGAAAGTCAGGGACCTAGGCTTGAGACACTTTTCCCATGGGATCTCTCATCTGAGTGTTCCCCATCTCTTTGAAGCAACTTGAAGGACTGCATTATGTGACATTTTTTTCTTTCTAACCTTGTGTTAGTTTGTACTTGTAGAAAGTTTTATAAATGCTTCATATATATTATCTCATTTGATCATTAGCACAACCCCATAGGGGAGGTAATTCTTCCTGTAATTTTTTATTTCCACACTAAAAACTATTAAGGCTCAGAGAAGTTTTATAATTCATCCAAGTTCTCAGAACAAATAGTGGCAGGGAATGAACTTGAATCAACCCTCTGACTTTAAGTTCAGGGTTCTGTCCATGACTTTGGCTCCTAGATAAGAATGAACTCTTCTCAAAGTCAGTGTTAATATTTCTTCTTTTACTCCACCCCTAGGAAAAGAATATACCTCAGGAATTTAGTGATGCTTAAAATTTTATTGCTGAATTAAATTTAATTTCTTCTGACCACTAAGAGATAATCTTCATGCAAACTTTCTGCAAAACAGGCAAAGCTAATGTCTCCCTACTTGTTGTTTTTCATTAGACCCTTCTTATGACTCAGTCAGGAGAGGAGGATGGGGCAATAACATGAATTCTGGCCTCAACAAAAGTAAGTAAATATCATACCATTCTTTGAAGGAAAACATTTTTCTGAGGATGGGTGGAGAATGGTGTCATGAGATAAAGAATAGGACTAGCATTTGTTTTCATGGTTTTTGAGTTCATATAAGAGTTACTCTTCAGGGGATCAAGAGTGTAACTTGGTGGCAGAGCATGTGTTTAGCATGCACAAGGCCCTGCCTTCAACCCCCAGCACCTAAAGAAAAAATCATATTTAATTTAGAGCTTTGTCTGTGATACCCAGTCCTTGAAAGATGGTATGAAATTTCCATTTGTAATGAACAATTTTGAGATTTGTTTCACTGCACTTGGTTTTAGAATTTTTAAAGTTTGAAGGTTTGTTGGAACAAATTTCTATACGAATGAAAGGTTACTAGATTTGGATTCTATTAGTTAAGTTGGGATATTAAACTTCTATGATTTTGTTCCTTCCATTGATGAGTCTTAGTCAGAACAACGTTCCTATCCCCATTTCATGAAAGGCTGATGAAGAGATGCTTGGAGTTAGAGACATCAGTTTGTCCACTGAGTGGTGAGATGTGGATTTGTTGAAGTCCACCCAGTACCTCCCTTGAAGGGAATAAGGAATGAGAATAGTATGTGGCCTCCCGAGCCAGAATGTGTTGACCTTGCTGTCTTTAGGAAGTAAAATATCAAGCAGATGAATGGGTAGTGCAGGGGAATTCTTTTGAGAAACAGGCTGGGATTACAAGTTAGTGCCCAAGCAATAACCGGGATCTGTTTTAGTTATACGGATTTGTTGTTTGTCTGCTCTACACACAGCACTTGGCTCTATGGGGCTCATAAAGATGAATCAGTATGGGTTGAAGAGACAGAAATGCAGGAGAGAGAAACCTTGCACACACATAACTCTTTCCATGTGGGTGGTATCAAGGCTTTGCAGACCTTCTAATTTAGTTAGCTCTGAAAGGGAGGTGGAATCTGGCCCTGGGGAGATGGGAGGACATCCTAATTGTCATGTCTGGCAATCAGTAAGGACCCCAGATTCCTGGAGTTTAGGGTGAGTGATAGAAAACAAGTCTGGAAAGGTAAGAAAGTGATTGTGAATAATGCTGTGAGGATAAGTCTTCCAAGGCAATGAAGGGTCAGGAAAGTTTCTGAGCAGTGGAGTTTAGGATGGGGTAGTGGGGAGAGAGAAGAGTGGGAAGCACGAGTGAGACTAAGCCAGAGGCTAAGCAAAGAGAACATGGATCCAAGATGGAGAAGTGGCCGTGGGAAAGACAAGCAGTGTGAGAGAAGTACCACAGAGCAGGGCTCACAACAGGTGGGGTCCCAGGAAGCAAGTGACCTTTGCTTGAATGTCACCTTCTTGTTAAAGACCTCTCCAAATGTCCTATTTTAAACTGAGCTCCACAGCCCCAGGGTCAGCAGACATGCTATCCTTTAAAAAAAATTTTGTTCTCCATTATCTCCACATTAGGATGTAAGTTCTACAGGAACTGCTTGGTCTCTGCTGAATCTCCAGCATGGAGAACAGTGCTGACACACAGCAGTTTCCTGGTAAATATGTGCAGAATCAAATGCTCACGGGAGGCAATGAGAGTGAGTGGACAGAAGCACCTTGATCCTCCTGCGGGGTGAATGTCTGCCTCCTCCACCGCTGGTGGCTCATTTACCAGCTCTCCTTTCTCCTGCACAGGTCCTCCCCTCGGAGGAGCACAGACGATGAGCAAGAGCACGGAACAGCGGCCCCAGCCAGGTACCACCCAGTGTGTGATCTCAGCTTTGTTCTTTTGCAGCTGTGTGTTCCACACAGTTCACTGGTGGAAGATTTGGACAACATGCAGTTAGCCCTCCATAGCTGTGGGTTCTGAATGCAGGGATTCAAGCAACCCAAGACTGAAATATTCAGGGAAAAAATTGTGTCTGTATTGAATATATAGAGACTTTTTTCTGGTCTCTGTTCCCTAAACAATAGAGTATAACAAATATTTGTATAGCATTTATCTTTTATTCAGTATTATAAGTAATTTAGAGATAATTGAAGGTATATAGGAGGATGTATATAGGTTCTAGGCAAATAGTATACCACTTTACATAAGGGACTTGGGCATTGCGAGTATTGGTATCCATGAGGGTCCTGAACCAATCACTTGTGGATACCAAGAGAAAACTCTACCCTATGTGTTGTCTCTTATCTCTGAAAATGAATCTATATTTGGCTCACTGAACTTAAATCTGTAAAGTCAGTAACAGACACAGAAATAAGGTATAGGCTTATTAAAAATGAGCTGAACAGAATTTAAAGATTAATTGTTCTGATGCTTCTTTTGTAAAGAAAGAAACTGGGGCCCAGAGAGGTAAAGTGATTTGCTGAAAACCATTCAGCTGCTGTATGGGAGAAATACAGCTTTAACCCTAGGCTTCCAACTTTCTGTCCAAGTCTTTTATGCTTCACCAAAACATACTTTCAAAACTACACTCACCCTGCCATGGATCTCTTGAACACTTACAGCAGAAGAACTTTTAAAGCCGTGGATTTAGAAACTTTTAGTACTAAGATGGATCTTGGAGACTAAGTCTATAACACCTTCTATAATATCTCAGTCCTGTGTTCCCCTCACCTGTGCTTGAATATGTACAGCAAAGTACAGTTGACCACCTAACTCAGGTCAGTTTCACTGAGCCAAAGTCCCCAGTAACTTCCCCATCAGCTTCCTAGTTTACCCTGGGGGAAAAAGTGTTATATAAATGCTTCCATAAACTTGATGATAGCCATGGTGCCCAAACTCCAGTTCCATCTTTCTTTTTCACGTGATTTAGCTCAGATTAAGCTCTGAAGTAGCCATTGGTTTTGGGATAGGCACACATGGTATCAACCTTTACCCAAGACAGAACATTGCATAGGAAGACAAAGAAAACACTGACTGTGAAACACAAGCAGATGTAGTTTCATGGAGGTACCAGTAACAACAGAATTATACATCACCTGTCAATAATATTTTATATCATACCAAAAGTGTGGATAAAAAAGTAGACTAAATGGGCTTAAGGACTCTTCAAGTTAATGGTCTAATTAGAAATCCAAGAGTCATATTGAGTTGTTTATATTGCAGCTGTAATTGTAAAAATAATCAAACTGTGCAAAAGATTTGAGATTTGGCCCAAATTGAGATCCAGCCTGATTCCCTCAACTGCAAAAAAGATGAATCTCACCTAAACCAATATTGCAGACAGCCTCAAAGTTTTAAGTAAACCAAGAATTTAAAAATAATGATTTTACAGCTAAAAATACAAATTCTGATTGGTATTAACATATCCAACCTTAAAATCACAGAATAGAATTGGTTGTAGGAGGAAACTGAGGCCAGGAGCCCAACTTATTCATCGTACAGATGAGAAAACTGACACTCAGATTGCCCAAACAAATTAGTTGACAGCAGAGTTGGAACTAGAGCCCACACTACTTGGTTTCCAGGCATGTGGTTTTTATGCTCCACCAGAAAAACAAGTATTTGTAATATTTTTAGTATTAGGTAGAGCAGTACTCATCATGAGACATTCTTCAGGCCTGGTTCTTAAGTGACCCTTCAGTTTATTCACTGTATGGTTCAGTATCAGCCAGCTCCTTTCCAAATGTTTTCATGATTTTGTTTTGGGTAATGACAGCATAATCTACAAATTTTAGAAACCAAATATGAAAAACTGATGTCATTTTCTTTCCTTGTTGTTTCAAATATAACTGTGATCAAGACCTTTGAGGTCTTCAGATAAAAGCAGTGAAGTTTTCTGAAATCAGGTGTTCCTACCATACTGAAATAAAAGTATAAACCCTGGGGTTTTGTTATTGTCAGTGCTGTTTAATTTTTAATAACAATGAAGCAAACATCCTTTTGTGTCTTCTTAGATCCGTATCAGATCCTGGGTCCAACCAGCAGTCGCCTAGCCAATCCTGGTGAGTTTACCTTGGCCTACAAGCCTTTCTTTCCAGAATGTTATGTAGCTTTCTAAAGTCAAAGAAACCTCTATTCTTAGTCCAGACACCAGCCTGGGAAGTAGTATGTGCTTCTTTGACTTCTTTCCTTCAAATGCTTAACACCTGTTTCTTTGGCATGCAAACAAGTTATCAGGATTTATTACTAGGTGGCAATATCTGTTCCTGAGGGTTCTTCTGAAAAATAAACATATCAGCACAATGTCTCATACTGACATTTAGATTAGTAGTAAATGTTACAGGTAGAATTTCCAGGTAGGGAAAGATGAGGAGGGGACAGTTCCAATGAGCTCTCAGTTATCTTCCCCAGGCAAGACACAAATGAATAAACATCTCCAAAGTGTTTTCATTTTAATTTCAGAAAGAGTTAGAGTTATCTGACCTTCTCAAAGAGGCATGTCCCAGAAAATCTGCAGACAAGTGAACTTGACAATACATTAGGGTTTATTATTAAAAATAACTCGCAGGTGAGTTCTTCTAAGCCAAGACCCCTGAGATTTTTAAGCTACAGGCCCTTTGCAATAGTGAAGCCCATATATCTTCCATTCCAGGGAACTTAGTGTTGCTGGTTCCACTTTGCCTATTCCTTTGTCCCTGTCCATCTTTCCCAGGCAATATAGAAGCCTCCCAACATCTCGTATTATTTCCCCCTCTACCTGAGTTCTTCTGTGTAGAACTTAGAACTAAGATCCAACCGCTAGAACTCTTCCAGGAAATAATGAGGTTTGGTCAAACTAAACACCCATAAAGTGCTTTCTCTCTGTGACTCCAGCAGCTGCCTGTGACCCTGATGCTCTAATGCTAACAGGGAACACTTGGGACTTTCTCACTAAACGGAGATCAGACAGTGATTCAGGAGAATCAAAAATCTCTTTATACGTCATGTGAGGAGGTAGCTTACCCAAGACCACAGCAGCTGGTTTTGGGCAAAAGTGGCATGTAATTACTAGTCCTTGAGACAAAGTCTCTTAATATCTAACCTTGTTTATTGTGCCCATCTCAATGGCAAGTACATAGTTAACAATAATTCACTGTATATTTCAAACTAGCTGGGAGAAAGATTTTTAATGTTCTCATCACAAAGGAGTGATGAATGTTTGAGGTGATAGACATGCTGACTCCCCTGATTACTCATCACACTGTACATATGTATGGAAATACCACCTATACCCAGACACATAGAGGATTATGCATCTGTGTCACAAAAGAATGCTAAGAAGGGGTTGTCAAGGTGATCCTGAGTGTAAAAGGAAACAAAGGGTTTCTTCCAAAGGATAAGTGAATCCCCATGCTTAGTGCATTGCTTCTGACTTCTCCGGGCTCAAAGACTCTGTTTTTCTCCTGTTTGCCTCCCTGCCTACAGGAAGCGGGCAGATCCAGCTGTGGCAGTTTCTCCTTGAGCTACTCTCCGACAGTGCCAACGCCAGCTGTATCACCTGGGAGGGGACCAATGGGGAGTTCAAAATGACGGACCCCGACGAGGTGGCCAGGCGCTGGGGGGAACGGAAGAGCAAGCCCAACATGAATTATGACAAGCTGAGCCGGGCCCTTCGATATTACTATGATAAAAACATTATGACCAAAGTGCATGGCAAAAGATATGCCTACAAATTTGACTTCCATGGCATAGCTCAGGCTCTGCAGCCACATCCAACTGAGTCGTCCATGTACAAGTACCCTTCTGATATCTCCTACATGCCTTCCTACCACGCCCATCAACAGAAGGTGAACTTTGTCCCTCCCCACCCATCCTCCATGCCTGTCACTTCTTCCAGCTTCTTTGGAGCAGCGTCACAATACTGGACCTCCCCCACCGGTGGGATCTACCCCAATCCCAATGTCCCCCGCCATCCTAACACCCATGTGCCTTCACACTTAGGCAGCTACTACTAGAAGCTTAACTCTTGATGGTCTTCCAGCTGACACCCCAGTCCTTACTCTTCCTGGATATTCTGGACTCTAAAGGACATATGTGACCTTGAAAAGAAAACAAAACTGGATGTTCTTCTTGATGATAGAACCTTTATATTTGTTCTTTAAAAACAGTTTTTGTTTTTGTTTTTATGTCAGTAATTTTGCTTCCTCTACCTGAACAAAGAGACAGATCATTCCATGGGCCAGTACGCCAGTTTGGATTCTCAGTCTCCTATCATCTTTTGAGTTGAACTTTTAGATTACTGGGATGTTTATATCATGGTTCTGAGAAAGAAGCTGTAAATTTTTAAAATATTTTTATGACCAAAGCAGTTTCTTAATACACGGGTTTCATTATTGTAGGATTTAATACAATAATGAATCACAGACATAACCAGTCCTGGTCTGGTTTGAGACTTAGTGAAAATAGAGGCAGGAAGCGTATAGTCTTATTTTAGGAGGTCCTAATTCAGTAGATGGCAACTGGAACACTGGCTGTAAGGCCAGTGAAGTTTTCATCCAACTGGAATTTGCAAGAAAGAACGTGTATATGTGTGTATTTAAGAAGCCATGGGCATTGCAGGTCCCCTCCTTGGGCAGTGTGCACCTGGCTGACCATTCTGTCCAGAAATAGTCAAACCACGAACTGAGTCTCATGCAAATACAAACATTCCTGAAAGAGAATTAAATAACTTTTTAAAAAAGTGACAGTGAGTCCCGGAACTTTGAGAAGTCATAGGGATTTCTAAACTCAAACAGATTCGCAAGCGCTGTGCGTTTGTCAGACCATCTGACCAGGGTCAACCAATCAGAAGGCAACTTACTGTATAAATTATGCAGAGTTATTTTGCTATATCTCACAGTATTAAAAAAAATAAGTAAAAAATTAAAAAGAATAAAGAAACGAGTTGACCTCGGTCACAAATGCAATTTTAGTATAAAAATCAATCATTGTTATTTTTTTTAATGTAATTTGTACATCTTTTGTCAATCTGTACATTTGGGCTATTTGTACGTTTTTATAGCTGGTTTTTAAAAAGCATAATGTGACTATTGCTGAAAAGAAAACAGGGCCTTTAAGTCACTGACTTACTAGGAAGAGAAGCACTGGTACAGTTATTTAACAGGTGTGTACAAGCAAGGCAAAGCAGTCCATTTAAAATTTTAATGCTTTGAACATGTTTGTAAATAACAGAAGAGCAATAATCACAACACAGAACAGAACAGCCAAACTTTCCCTTGTGAAGGTGGGGGATTTTTCCTGCTCTATATATGCAATCTATTTTTAGACATTAAAATATATATAATTTTGCAGGTAATCGTTGACTTTTAACTATATTAAGTGTTAAGCTGACAACTGTCAATGAAGACTATGTTGTAAAATAATTTGACTAAATAAATTGTGCCTTCTCTCAGAACTGCTTTCTTATTTATCCTACACCAGGTCAAAGGGTTTTCCTAGGGGAAGTTTACTATTTCATTAAGAATTATTCAAATGTACTTGCTGCAGTACAAAAGGTGCAAATTTGATATGGTTTTGCATTGTTATTTATGATATTTGCAATCATTTGTGGGGTGCTATTTAAGCCTTCCTTCTTCTGCAGCAGTAGTGGGGAACCCACATGCCCCAGCAGGCTGTTTGTTAGCTCTAAAAGATTTGCCATCACTGTCCTAAAGGGTTTTATAAGACAGCCAAGGCCATAATCTTATCCAAGGACCAGAACAAAGCAAACAGTTCTGTCCAGGATGAGCCTCATTCATCAGACTTCACTCTGTAACACCCCCCAAGCATTTTAAAACCAGGTAGCCAATCTCCTGACACTCCCAACAGAGAAAAGAGCTCCGCTTCCTTTTACTCCCATGCCAAGATTTTATGGTCCACGTAGAATTTTAAAGTCTTTTTTCTTCCCAAAGAAGAAACTTGCTTCAAATTGCTTTCACTGAAAGCTTGCTTTCATTTCCATTATTAATAATGAAAAAGAACAATTCCTAGAAAGTCCTTGATGTTGCAAGGGCACTCACAGCATTAGTAACCCTAGGACCTTCCGTGGGTAACACAGAGCACCTTCCAGACCACTTCTCTACCTAAGTGAATTGAGATGTGTACCACAGCATCGGTCTCCACTTTTTATCTTTATGCATTTTATCCTCATATGCATTCTGACCAAGGGATGCCTGGCATTTAGTCCCCGGGATGCCCAGGTTTAAAGTCAATTAGTTGGCTCATAGGTAGCTAGTTGACCCATTGCCCCCAGGAAAGTTTCTTTGTCCTCTTGGCTACTCGTGAAATCTTTTCTGCACTCAAACATTCTGTACAAATGCTGTGAAGTTTATGCCATCTAACAAACAGCAAGCCAAGCAGAGAGGGACACAGCGAGCCTGTAATAGCCCTTTGGAGCAAGAGATTGTCTTAGATTGGGTGGCTTATAAACAGTAGAAGTGTGTTGCTGACAGTTCTGCAGGCTAGGAAGTCCAGGATCAGGGCAGGTGAGGGCTTGCTTCCTGATTCCTAAATGATACCTCACCTTCTCACTGTGTTCCTACACATAGTAGGCACAGAGTAGCTCCCTGGGATCTTTTTTATAAGAGGATTAATCCCATTCTTGAAGGTTCCACTCTAAAGACCTAATCACCTTCCAAAGGCTCTACCTCCAAACATCCACACATAAGGGATTAGGATTCAACCTATGAATTCAGGGTATGGTCAACAAGCACTAAAAATTTAATAGAACTTAAAATGATCATGATTTCACTGAACCAATAATATCTGGATGCAATTGAACATGGGTAATGATTGCAGTGTGGGTCCTCACTTAGAGGATCCCTAATTTAGACCAAATTAAATCAGGAGGATCCAGAACACTAGGAAGCAAATGATCATTTGTCCAACCCAAGCCAAGACACTGCCAGGCCAAGAAGGCATCAGCTGATGGGGAAATAAAAAACAAAACAAAATGAAAGCAAATACAGTCTGCTCTTTGCATCCATGGGTTTCACATCCACAGATTCAGCCAACTGCAGATTTAAAATTTTCCAAAAATAATTACATGTGTACTAAACATGTACAGACTACTTTTCCTTGTCATTATTCCCTGAACAGCACAGGATAACAAGGATTTCCACAGCACTTACGTTGCTTTACGTGTTATATGTAACATAGAGATGACTTAGAGTCTATGGGAGAATGCATGTAGGTTTTATGCAAGTACTATACTATTTTATATAGGAATTTGAGCAAGGATGATGGAATCCTTGGGGGGGGGCGGTCCTGGAATCCATCCCCTTTGATTCCAAAAGAGGCTGCATTTCTGGGAGGCGTCTGTGGACTTGGTTTCACACACTACTTCCACTATCTGTTTCATAACAAACATCGTACAAATATTTTGCCTTAAAAACTCTGAAAAGGCAGCCTTTGGGACAGCATGGCTGGGGACTCAGCCCTTGAGCTTGACTCCCCACTGCCTAGCCAGGCTCCTGCCCCTCACTGGCTCTGCCTCTCCAAGATTCCTCTGCCAATGACAGCAATGCTGTGCCCAGAACTCCTCAGGAGGCCGCAGTGAGCTTGATGGTGAGGGAAGGAGAGGAAAGTAAGAAGGAACTAGAATGAAGGGTCAGGGGACTGATTCTGCTGAAAATACAGAGGCTTTGCATTTATCCAGGAAGGAATTTGTATTTGCAAAAAGCATATTGGGCATTTCATCACATAGAAAGCTACTGAAATTGACACTGCATGCCTTCTGCCAGGGAATCCCTCTAAAGGATTAGGAGAGGTCGGCTGATTTCAAGACTACAAATCCCAGGCTCCCTCGAGGGATGGACACTGCTGAGAGGAAGTGGTTTTGCCAGGCAAACCTCTAGGGTTTCAGCCAATTGAGAAAGGATATGGAGGGAAGCCTTTAAAAGGAATGTCAGTTCACATGCTTGGGGTCTGTCTCCCTCTCTCACTCTTACTTGGCCTTCTGTCTAATTGTTTCAGTCTGTCTGAGCTGGTAAATTCCTAAGCACATAGTCAATTTACACTTAGTTTAAAAGCTCTAGGGGGAAACAGAAAAAATTTCCAGTGAGACCACTTACTTACCTACAATTGCTAGATTAACCTTCTGGATTTTAACTGAGTTAACTCACATGTTTACTTAGTGGGAGAAGAGAGGCAATTTGGGGAGATAAATGATCATGGTGTAGTCCCAGACACCCTGGGTTCAAATTCTGGCTCTTCTGTCTACTGAGCAAATTGTCTGCCTCTATTAACTGGGGAGCTGAGTAATATATTCTGCCCGAGTCCCTGTGAAGTACTGCAGGACAGTGTGGAAAACCCATTGTAAAATGCCACGTCGGAAGTATATGTGTTATTAGTTGTGTGCTAATATTTACTAGAGAATGTTTATTACATCCTTGATAACCAGTGAAGTCTCTGTTTGGTGAGTTCAGTACAGTGTAGACTTTGTTTTATGGTCAGAAAGGCATTTTCCAAATGAGGGAAAAGTGGAAGTAAATTGGATTTTCCAGAGAGCCTTTGCATTCCCCCAGCCCTTACAGTGCCCCGCTTGGGTGTGTGCCCTCCACTGGCTCTGTTTGTCCCCCTAAAGTCAGTACAGCATGCAGCTGGGCTGTAGGATGCAGCAAATAAAATGAGATTGTTCTAAAGGAATGCTAAAAATGAGTTTTGTCAGAAGTGTTGGATGAGATTTTTAAGTTGCTTAAGGAATACAGGTTGGAAGCTGGGATTTTATGCCTAGTAATCTTGGATCCAAATTTTTCAGACTTAAAGCCACCTGGTGGCTCCATAACAGAAGGGACTATGTCTATTTTGTTTGCAGTGGTGGCAGTGGCATACAGTGATTGATCAATAAGAACAGGTCCATAGTCAGAAAGATCTAGTTATGAATCCTGGCATGTCCACTACCCAAAGCATAACTTACTGTCTCTGAGCTTGATTTCCCCATTTGGAGAATAAGGATGATGGTAACACCATGCAAGTTTGTCACAGGAGCTAAGTAAGATCACAAGAATAAAAATGTTCTCTATGTTGAAAAGAATGATGGAAATGCATGGTATCACAGTACTTACTGTTTTGATTGCTAGGCAGCTCCACTTATCATTCAAAGCTCTGTACAGGGCTCTGTTCTTCTGGGATAGAAGATAGAATTAAACCAAGCTATTCAACTGTATAGCATATTCTGAATATAAAATTTTTACATTGAAAAAAATTTTTAAAGCTTGAAATAGTCACAGACTTTAAAAAATATTGAAACAATACAAAGAATATGTTTTATTGAACCATTTGGGAGTAAACTGCCAACCCTGTGCTCTATTACCCCTAAATACTTCAGTATATATTTCTATAAAACAATGTTTCCTACATAATCCAGTACACCCATGGGATCAGAAAATTAACATGGACAGATTACTGCCATGTAACCCTTGGGCATTATTCACCTTTTGTAGTCAAAGGACCCCACTGAGACTTGTAGATATTCAGTTGGCTTGAACATTCAATGTTTCCTTGACTTTTAAGACTGACTAAAAAGTACACAGTACTATGTTGTTGTAGCATGTCCCTCAATTGGGGATCATCTGATGTCTCATTATGCTTATATTTAGGCTAGGTTTCCCTGAGAGAAATGCCATCCATGTTATACTGAGTTCTTATCCTTGCAGAATCTCAATTTATCTTTTTATTGATGAAGTTCCTTCTGATGATTTGTTGAAGGTGGTGTCTGCCACTCTTCTCTGAAAAGTTGCTCTTCCTCCTTTGCAATTAGTAAGTATTTTGTGGGGTGTTGTATGACATTATATAACTAACTACTCATCATCAAATTGTGATACTTCATTCGTTCACTTATATTTAAATAAGTATCTTTAGAGATATCTATCTCTAAAAGACTTTAGACTCTAAAGACTAATTTTTCCTACGTTATTGAGTAGATTTACTAATTCCTCATCATTATTTATTTTGCTCATTATTTTGTCCTTAAAGATGGCTGTTCAAGCTGGTGTCAATGTCCTTTATCATATGAGCAGAGCTAGGCAATATGTGTATATATGTACATACATGTACCTAATTCATGTATTCTCACATATACACCCATACACATTGTTGTCCACACATATATGTATACTCTGTATTTGCCTTTACCTCTATTTATATTGAAACCCCCAAGTTCACTCAGATACATTCATTTCCAATACAACACAGAGTTCTCTATAATTTTTTCCCTTTCCATATTTTTAACTTCCTTATTTGACAAAGAGAAACATGGTTCTCATTAAGTACATTGTACTGTATGCTCTTCCTTCTCAGACCTCCTGCATGTAACCAATTTATCTCTGCATCACCCCCACCCCATGCGACATGTTCTTCTCCTTGCTTCACCCCTAACTTGGCATCCTGGCATCTCTATTTCTGGGCACCATCCTCCTCCCACCCTGGGCTGTGCCTCTGCATGAAGGTCATCCTCAAACCACTCAAGCTCGACACCCCAAGCCAGATTTCCCCTCCATGGGGACAGAGTACTAGTCCTGTGACTGTCTGCACCATCTCCATGTTCTCTTCACCCAGCTTAGGCTCTGACACTTCACACCAGGACCCCTTCAGCTCTGGTACTACTGCACCCTGACACTGCCTCCCTCTGCTGCACCCATGGCTTCAGGAATAAATCTTTCAGGAGAAGCAGGAAAAGGGAAGAGTGGTGAAAGAAAGGGGGACAGGAACTATGAGATTCATCAGTAAATTTGTCTTCCTTTGTATTTACACACACACACACACACACGCACGCACCCACACGCACACACACATGCACGCACGCACACACCTTTGAGGTGCAGAATCTGAAGAATCAAAATGGCTGGGAGTATGGGAGGAGTCAACCAGAGAGGCTAACAAACCAGAAATTAGGTGAGAATGAGGGACTGGATGAGAAAACAAAATTTTTAAAATCCTGTGCTAGATGTCCAGGGTGGAAAGTAGAAGAAGGAAAGGGAACCAGGTAGGCCTGGCAAGTATGGAAAAGTAGAGTGGGCTGGACACTAATATTTTGGAGAGAGGGTGGGACAAGAAATGTATGGCTTTTGAATTACTTTTGGTTGTTGGGGAGTACAAAGCCAGAGAAATATGAGACTCGAGGATCAATCTGTGTCTGAAGGTCTACATCCCCCTGTTAAACAACACAGGAACAAAAGGCAGGAATTGTTTCTAGCTCCTGCCCTCCCCCACCCTCCCGTCTTACAGAAGGATTCAGTGCACGCCTGTTGTTTGTCAGACTGCACCTGCTGGACAGAACTGTCCACAGCACAGCAACTCTGTGAGGCAAGATGAGGTGCCTGCGCTGCTCGGATACTGTTAGCTCCAGAGATACACAGAGAAAATAAAAACCATGGAAGATACAGTTAAAGCATAAGACCAGATCCATGTAACTAATTTACCATCAATTTTTACTGAAACCGAGTTTGGTGTTAATTGATTTCTCCCATAGATGCAGTATTTCTTTCCCCACAGATTATTATATTGCACAGAGCCCTCATCTTTCAGAAATGTTTAATTAAGCACCAGTGTATTTTAGCAATACTTCCCAGACACCTTGGCTTCCCTTGACAGTTTCACCTTCCTTTGCTCTCTCCCTCTGTCTTTTTTTGCTACGTAAGCTTACCTAGTAATTTTCTGCATAATGTAAAGATTTGACATTTAGAAAAAAGTCATAATAAAACATATCACCCCTGAAGACCTATTTGCTTCAGACTTCTCTCTCTGAGAACTTTAAAATGTGAGGAATACAAACCACCCATAGGGATTTAGTCTATAGGGAAGAAATACGGGCTTGCCACTAATTTCTGAATGGCTAAGTTAATTGGATTATAGCTTAAACTTGACTTTAAGAGTATTTCTGAGGATTCTCAGCCTGCTCCTTCCATACTGCATCTTTAGAAACTTCAGTGGTTACCTGATCAAAATACAACTCCCCAAGCTCCACATGGATCCAGTTTTTCAAGTGACAAGTTGGACAACCAAGACCTAGAGTTGCCATTTTTGTTCGCAACCAACTCTCAAAGGTAGGTGGGAGTGAAGAGGGAGAGGGAGAGAAATTCCAGACCTTCAATCCCCACCATGAGCTATATTGCCAAACACAGTCGTCTTCTAAGCTGCCCTCCCTGCTTAGGAGACCTGCACTCTTAGAAGATCCAGTCCCTCACCTCTCCAGAGCTTTGGCTAAACCCAGGAGGGATATTATGAGATTAGCTGATTTTCTAGAAATTCCAAAGTGCCATAAAATCACATTTGCATATAATGCTGCACCTGGGTTAAATCCTATTTTGCAGGAAATTCTTAGGTTCTCCACAGTTGATTCCAAATGTCATGTGGCTGAAAGGCAGTGGAGAGAAAGTGGGAATCAAAGCTCATAACTCACATGCAATAGAAGCCTGGAGGGACCCTATTCCACCTCCAACATTTGGGGAACACTGAACAGATAAACTAGTGTCTCTGTGCATGAGGATTTGCTGGTTTTTCTGGGAGAAAATGTGACACAAAGACGGGAATTGGCACTGGGTTTCCAGGAGATAAGTGTAATGATCTCAGTGCAAAACAGTGTTTCACTCCGGATCACAGCATCTCTAGAAGGTGAAGACCATCCTTCACTAAATCCTCCACCATCCTGATCTCTGAGAAAAACAGAAAGACTGGCCTAACCATGGAATTTCCTGAACTTGGTGGATTTACAACCAAAGATCCAGCAGATGACCCAAGTCATAACTGCTGGCTATACAACAAATTCAATTATCCTAAATTCCAACACATCACCCTTCTTCCTGTCCCTCACCCCTTTCTTATCATAATCTTTCCTGGGCCATCAACCCCCATTGGGGTGTCTGAGCCCACATTTAATCTTTCTGTGAGCTCAGAGCCAAAAGCGATGCTGAAGACATCTCATCAGAGGGAGAAAACCACATTCCTGCTGAAGAGCAGTGACATAAATTTAGCCCCAGCCTGTTCTAACCCACAGAATTAAGTAAATCAGTTCTATCTCCTCTTTGCAGCCATCTCCAAGCACAAAGAAAACAGTGCTGGGTTGTGAGAAGTTATTTTTCTGACAGCATGGGGCCCCTGACTAACTGGTTACGAAAGGAAACTACTGAATTAGTTTAATGTGCTGAAATATAAAGCACCACTGTACAAACAACAAACTTATCATTGGTCTGCCCTCCACCCCAGCAACTGGCCACACAGGTTAGAGACTATCTCTAGAGTATTAGACCTTCAGAAGATGGATTCTCTGGGTTGTGAAGGACAGGTGTTCACCCTGGCTTCCTACAGTGCTGAGAATCCACTCCTTGACAATGAGGAAGACCATAGCCTGCAGGATAGGAATTCTTACAGGCTCAACCTCCTCGACCCTGGGACAAGAGAGCTACTAGGGCCCAGGGGATTCCAAGGAAGAGTCTCCTATATTCTCCTAGGACCCTTTCCTCCCATCTTCTCATTTGTCATCTATTCCACTACTACCTGCCTCAATCTCTCTGTATTTCCCAGTTAAAATGTTCAAGAGGCAAGGCCTGGAGTACCTAGATCATTGCTGTCACCTCACTCTGAACCCCAAAGGGTTCCCTTGGGTGAGGGCCTGGGGCCAGGAAGTCATATGGCACAGAATACCCAGGGTTTCTCCCTGAACAGAGCTGTGGACATGACTGGCCAGTCCAGGCTACCCCTGTGGCCAAGGTCAGGACAACACCGTGCACAAATGACCCAGTGCAGCATCTCCTAAGAATGGCACTCAAGCCTCAACTGCCAAAACTTATTTGGTCCCATGTTTTACCCAGAAATCTTAAATTGTGTTCTGGGGAACTCACAAATGTCATTTTCCAAGAGAATACTATATCACCACTAGGCCTAGAATAAAATGCTGCACTGGAGAGGGAGGGTAGCATACAGTCCAATGTGTTATTCACTGCCTTTCATTTAACCCTTACAGCAACCCAGGAGGTGGGCATTATGGGTCTCAGTTCCTAGTTGAGGGTTCCAGGGCTCTGACATGGCTTTAATATAAGGATCTGGCTCCTGACTTGTATCTGCACCTCTGAGATGCTTGGACCTAGCTGCTGAGCTGACCCGTCTAGGGCTCTGCCAACTGTCCTGGCTCATCTCCTTGGCACCTGCTCCACAGGAAACCAACTACCCCTGCAGGGGGAGCACTGTAGTTTGCAAAGCATCTTCACACACTTCCCTGTAGTGTGCACCAAGTATGTATTTTATCTACTTATTCATCTGTTATCTGACCCCCCCCACACACACACACAACTCCACAAAGGCAAGGTTTTTTCTCCTACTGGGACCCTGGGATTACTGGCATGCATCCCTCCCCCCAGCTCAAGAGCCGTGCTGGGGTTCAAACCCAAGGCTTCGGGTCCTCCAGCCAAGCGCTCTACCAGGGAGCTAGATCCACACCCCAAACCCAGGCACGCAGGCACCCTCTAAGAGAGGTTTGGCTGTGGGGTGTGCACAGACTGGCCCCTCTTCAGAGGCTCGTTCGAGGGCCTCCAGGGCCAGGCACACTGCTCTGCCTCATGCCAGAATCCTCCCTTTTGGAGAAGAGGAAGCTGCTTTGGAGTCTCTAGGAGTCTACGTTTGCAGCAATATTCGGCCCACCAGAGAAAGGTTTTCAGTTTGTTTTATTTTGTGAACGGTTCCCAGAAGCCCCAAATGCTCCATCCAGCGCTCCCCTTCACCCAGGACGGAGACGCCCACCTGGCAGGGCCTGGACCCAGCTCCTGCCTGACCACCCAGGCCTTCGTCTGGCCCCCAACCCCACTCCACCCTAGGTCCCCCCTCCACCCCTCCTTGAATCCAATCCATTTAAAATTCCCTTTGAAAAGGTCTCTGTTTGGGTGAGTTCTCGGACTCTGCCTAGAGAGCGGCAGATTATCTGAAAATAGGTGTTATTGATTACAACCAGGTGGTCTTTGTGGAAAGGGGTCCACTTGAACCAAAATAAATATTTGCCAGCACAAAGAACAAGCCAGTCCCTGTTGCGGGCGGAGGCGTCCGGGCCGGTGCGCCAGCAGCCAACGGCGACCCTCCTGGCCCCCGCGGCCCAGGCGCGTCGCTGCGCAGCCCGGATTGTGTTTCTTCAATTAGGACAAAAAAGGGGGGGGGGGTGCGGGACGCGGGGCTCACAAAGGCCCCGCTGGCTCTGATGCCAAAGCCTGCAGCCCACGACCGGCTGCAGGCTCGAAGCCTGCTAGGGGCTTGGAATTGTATTTTCTTTGGCTTTCTGGCGCGCTCCTTATTATTTATTTCTTTTCCCTCTGTTTTATTTTTATTTTCAAGTTGCCGGCCTGGCTGGACGCCGTCCATTCACCCCGCTGCCTCGGAGCGCCGAGTACAGACAGCCGGAGCCGGCTTGGGCTCAGCCCCGGGGCCAGCCGGGCAGCCGCCAGCACCCGGGGATGCAGCCCAGCGAGCGCCCTGGGGGTCAGAGGACCGCGCCGGGCCCCTGGGGCAGCCGCATGGGGGCGGGCCCACCTGCCCAGGGTGGGGCCCCGAGTCCTTCTGAGAGTGAAGCTGTCCTAAGTCCAGGAATTATGTGATCTGGCAGGGGCGACGTAGTTTACTTGAAAAGATGATATTTCGTGGCGAGATCTGAGGGGCTGTTCAGAAGAAAGCTGAAACTTTGACCCTCCCTGGAGTTCCCTCTCTTCTTGCTCTTCCGCCCAGGGCAAGCAGAGCCACCCCCTCTGGTCTCCTGCCCCCGCGTTTCTCACTTGGGGTGCCCCGAAAGCCTCTGCAAAGTCTCCTTTTCCTCTCTAGACCCCAAGGTCATCTCTCAAGAGCCAGTGTAAGATGGGCGTGGCTGAGGAGGACCTAGGAAGAGACAGGAAGAATCCCCCTTCTTTGTTAGTTTGTGAGGCCAGGGAACGGGCAATAACCAACATACTGACACCTGCACCCCTGCAGCCAATGTCAACGTGGGGGGGGTTGTGCTGGAAGCTGCAAAAGGTATGGGATGTAGGAAGCGAGAAAGCCTAATTCTAAGATATTCTGGAGGACGGACAGAAAAAGCTGCAGTCAAAAAAAAGAGTGACAAGGAAACTCCCTAAGAAATGCGGGGTAAACCGGTCTTGTCAAGGTCTAATCATGGGACAGCAGAGCCCCTAGAGGCGGGAAAGTAATGGAGGAATGTTCCCAGGGCTCTGAAACCCTGCGTTACTGATCAGGGTTTGCTCTGCTCTCCTGCAAATTACAAACCCTTCCTCCACCGGGCATTCTCTTGGTGATTGACCAAGACAATCCTGGCATCCACCATTGAGCAAGTGGACCGTTTTCTGGCAGTGTGGGAAGTACTGGCAGGTGTAATTTCAGTACACTAATGCTGACTAAAACCAAGCTGTGCCTCGGTCTGCTGGCCTGCTTTGGCAGTGATTTCCTCTCCTGCCTGAATCCTAGCAAGATCTACCACTGGGTGGACATGGCACATAAGCAGCATGCCCCAGGCCAGCCCGGAAGCCAGGGTGATTTCCAGTGTCCAGAAGGGAATCCAGGGTACGGAAGGACACTGCTAGGCTCCTGTATGCTCTTCTCCAACTTTCCTCTGGGGACTTACTTCAGAAATGAGACCCCAGCTACCTTGCTGTGTCCTCCAAGGGACAGCATCATGAAGGAGGGAGAAAGAGCTAGTTACAGGGTGCTTCCATTCCAAAATGAGGACAGCCTAAGATTCAGGGAAGTTAGAAACACCCTGCCAGGGTGGAAATGTCTGCAGACTAGCCCATGAGCAAAGCAGTGCCCAGTTTTCCCAGGAAGGGATGGCCCAGTAGTAGCTGATGGCTGTTTGCAGCCTTGGTTATGGCAGTCAGTGTCACCAACCTTGGAACTCAAGTGGCAAGCATGAGCGGCTCTTTTCAGAGCTAGCATGATCTTCAAAGACATATGATCCACTGGCTCCACCGGTCATTCGTGCAACAGTATCCAGTGCGCTGCTCTTTGGAATCCTATGGCACACCTGAAATGCTAATTCCAGAGGTTTGCAGAGGCCCACAGACTCCGAATTTATAACAAGGGCTCTCAGGTGATTGAGGCCCCAGCAGGGCCTAGCATCTCCCTCAGTGGTGTCCTGGCAACTGCTTAGCAGTTGGCAGTGACAGAGAGGACAGACGTTTTCCCTGCTGGGAGCTCCCTGTTCTCTTGATCCTTGACTTCCTCTCAGCCATGCTCACCACTGAGCTTTCCCTGTGTCATCTTCTCACAGAATCTCTCTCTCTTTGGTGATCCAGACTAAATTTGGTGATCCAGACCTGTGCCCTGTGCCCCTCTTTGACACCTGGATTTTCTGTCAGCTGCCCCTGGAATATGAATTCAAAGTGTATTTTATTTCTAATGTGTTCCCAGGACTTTTCTTGGTGCCTAAATATTTGTTGAAAATAGCATAACATTTCACCCAGCGTTATAGTCCACACTACCTTAAGTCATTTCCTGTTGTGGTGAGCTCGGGTTTTCCATCACCACAAATAACCCTGAGACAAACATCCTCCTGTGCGTCTACAGATTCAGTGTCTACAGAATTCTGGTTTATCATTCACACTGTGCTTTCATAAATCTCTTTCTGATTGATCTTTTCAACAGCCATGTATGGTTGGTTTCATTATTGTCATGTGACAGAAGAGGAAGCTAAAGCTCAGAGAGGTTTGGTGACCGGAAGAGTCAAGATCTGAACTCAAGCCTCCAGGAAACAGTTGGCTGGTGACTGGGGAAAGCTCGTGAGTTTCAACACAGCCTGACTTGTGATTATACAGGTGGGATGTGTTGCCTCCTACAGTTATTTTGAAAATTACATGAGTAAATATTTGTGAAGTACTTAGAGCAGTGCCTACTCATAATGAACTCTATATAAATGGTTAGTACACAGATGCATACCTGCTCTGCCCTGAATGGCCACGTATGGGATGGTGGGCTAGTATTTTAACCTCTCTGGGTCTCAGTTTTCTCATCTATAAGACGGGGGAATAATTTCAGCTTTATTGTAGGGAAAATTCAAATCTCATAGACTCAATACATGGTAACAACTTTTTCTTCCACCACTCGGGGGTCTCTCTGGAGTTCCAAACTTTTATATCTATATCACAATTTAGTTTTCCAAAGCCTCTCAGTCATTTTATCAGCCCAGTAATGATGAGAGGATCTATAGATTTTGTATCTTCCTGGTAAACATTCTAAATATTGTAATGGCCACTAGAGAGCTTTCTGGGTGTGGGGAACCCCTCTCTCTTCACTCCATCTTGAGAGGGAGACTTCAACCAATTTCACTTTGGGGGATCTGGAAGTGTGTAGCGCCATCTACTGGCCAAAAGCACACCTGGTAACAAAGCGCAGGCTTGCTTAACCTTGGTCTCCAATTAGCTTCCTGGTAGCTAGCTCTACTCTGAGCTAACCAGATTGCAGGAGGCCAGAGGAATGTGTGCAGCGCAGGATGTTAGCAGTGGACACTTTCCCCACCTACTGGATCCCTCAGTTTCTCCACTTGCAAAATAACAGGATAGGATCAGGGTTTGCCTGGGCTCGTGCACTGAGGAGCTCCAAGGACTCAGCAGAACCCGAAGCAGCACTGGGAGGAAGGTGAGGTATCCTGTCTCCAGTTAAGGTCAAGCCTTGGAATAGAAAGCCAGGGGCAAATAGAGAAGAAGAAAGTAATTCACTGCAGGGGAACCGGGGCGCGCGTTGTGGGACACACCCCGCAGACACCCTGTCTTGTCTTTCCCCTTTGTCACGGAAATCCTCATCTCGATTTTGTCATTATCCCTCAGACTGTCACTTAATGGGAGCCTGTATCACCACAGTGGTGGGTGCTTTCTGTATTACTCCTATTCACAACCAGAAAAAAAAGTGGTTTATAAAGGCCAAGAACTGGTTCACAATAATGTGGTCAGTACATGAGAAAGTGGGATTGAACCGAATCTGACTTCAGAGTCCCTGAACTTCCCACTGCTTCCTCACTTTCTCTCTTCCTTTCTTGCCTACACTTTTTTTTCCTCCAGTGTTTTTATCTGGATGTGTCCTATAGGGCTCTCACTGGTTCAGGTTGCACCTGGCCATGTGATGTGGGGAACTGAGATAACCATGGGAGTAATCATGGTCTCTAAGCACTACTTTTAATCCAACTGAAAACACCTTTCTGGTGGTTCAGAAGTTCAGTAATGAATGAATCCCCTCCTTTCACTTTATGAATATATGAATGCCCTGCTGTGATCACAGCAAGAACTTCCCACTTGCAGGGAGGGGTCCCAGGCTCCCCAGACGCCAAATGCAAAGGTGGATGCATGAAACCCCTGGGTCCCTAAAGAAACACTCCAAGGGAGTAGTTCCTGCTGAACTCCCCAGACTCCTCTGCCGCCCAGGTCCTTGCTGCCAACTCAATCTGCACCTTACTTCGAGAGATCAGTGCCCTGAGGCATGATACTTGTGGGTGGCCCTAGAAAAGTAGAAGTGCTAGAAAGAGCACAGAACTAACCAGATGCCAGAAAACTGGGACCCCAAGCCCTGTTCTCCGCCCCATTGCTACCTGTGCTGGGTAAGTCTTATGCTCTGAGCCTCAGCTTCTCCTCCTGAAAGATGGGAATCATACTTTCCCTACCTCCCTAGAAAGCTAGATTTTGTCTCTAGTTTCTTCTCCAATCTACCCTTTATGTCAACACCAGAGATGAATCCCTAAAATAAAAGTTTAATCAAGAACTCCAGTGGCTGGCTGAGCAAGGATGCCCTCAGGTCTGCCTGATCCCAACCTCCACCTCTTTCACCCCGCAGCTCTCCCTCCCATGACCCGTGGATCCCATGGATGCATCGTCCTGGGCATCCTTGTTCAGAAGCCCTGTGGTTCTGTTAGTCTGAGATGTGTGCCACCCAGGCAGCCACCTCTCTACCCCTCACCTTTTCCTATTTCAAATCTTACCCACCCCTCCTTTTTTTTTTGATACCGGAGCTCGAACTCAGGTTCTTGCCCTTGGGAGGCAGGCAGTGGAACCACTGAGCTAAATCGCCGGCCCACTTACCCATCCCTTAAACCCAGATCCACTGCCACCTCTTCAAGATGCTTTCCCCTGCCTCTGTCTCACTGAGCACTTTTTAAAATACTTCATTTGTAGCATTCATTCATTTCTCTAATATACTTAATTTCTATTTTAATGTACTTGTGCATTAAATTTTACACACAGTGTGGACTCCATGACACCAAACCTCAAAAGGTGCATGGACCCTAATCAAATGCCCTTGGGATGTAATATCCCTCTCCTAACCTACTCCCCTCCCTCAGACCATGTACTGGAATGAAGACATGTCTCTTGAAGACACCTGTTCTGGCTCTTTTTTTTTTTTTTGTACTGGGAATAAAACTTAGAACCTTGCCCCTGACGGGCAGGTGTGTGCCAGACTCACCCCTGGGTGGGGTAAGGAGGATAAGCCCTGTAGTGATTCTGCCAGGGGAGCAGGCTTTGGCAGCAGTTCCCCTCCAACAGAGCAAGAATCCAGCAGCTACTGCAGAAGCACCCAGGAAAGAAAATGGAGAGGTTGTACTATCTGCAATTATCCCTACATGGTGATCTGCAGGATACACTGCTAAGTTAAAAAAAAAATTACTTCAGGACCGTGTTTCCAGAAAAATGCCCAACATGAAAGAAGGGGTGAGTGTAAATACATATGTATTGGTTATCTTTGTCAGAAAGAAAAGGGTTGAGGCCCCTGGTGACCTGTTGAACAGCACAGTGACTATAGTTAAGAATGATACATTGGCCCAGAGCACCGAGGAGGTGAGCCTCTCAGGCCTCCATACCACCACCCCAGAGCACTGAGGAGGTGAGCCAAGCCGGCGCCAGCACTGCCCCGTCCCCAAGCTGTGCCAAGCCATTACCTGGATCCACAACACAGAGTAGCAGGGGTCATAAAGGACATTGTTCTGAGCTTGAAAAGATAGAGTAGAAGTGAACAACAGAAAGAGGGCCTCTCTGAGGCCCATTGATGAAAATTAAAGCCCACCAGAAAAATGAAGAAAATCTCTGCAATAAAGGCACATCAGACCACCTTAGTTGGGGGAGCAGCAGTGTGGACCAGAGCAGTGTGGCTGGAAGTAAATCCCAGCCAGGGCTCCATCCCAACCCCAGAGGCTGGGGCACACCGGCCCAAGCCAAGGGCCCACCTGGAAAAGAGCTGCACAGGCACACAAGCATCAGCCCCAATACCATCAGTAAGTGCGTGAAAGCCTAGCCAGAAGCTTGCTCACACAACAGGAACTGGGGTGCACAGCACCCAGCCAAAGACCCTCCTAGACAACAGCTACATAGGGGCCCTAGCCAGTAGCACACCTAGTTACCATCCCAAGTGTGCACAGGCCCAAGCCAGAAGCCCACCCAGACAACAGGTCAGCTCAGGGATCCAGAAGGGCACCTTTCTGCACCCAGGAATTAGTGTACTGGTGAGCAGCAGAGAAAAGGCAGCTCTGTGGCTTGCTGAGAATTGAAGACCACTGGGTGAGCAAAAAGTTGCCTCAGCAAAGGCACAGCAGGCTGCATCTGTTGACATGAGACAACAAGTCTCAAAACCAGACTTCCAGATCACCTATGGACTATTTTGGTTTGGGCCTATGTTTCAAAGTCTAATGGACACATGAAGAGTAGGTATATCTCCCCTTGTTCCCCACCTTAGGGAGAAAGCATTGTATCTTTTCCATTCACATAAGGCGTTTTTGCTGCAAGTATGGAGTACATGTCTTTAATCTGTTGATAAAGTTCTGTTCCACTTCTAGTCTCCTGATAGCTTTTACCATGAATAGCTGTAGAATTTAGTCCAGTACTTTTTCTGCAACTACTGATAGGATCATATGGCTTTTTCCTTTCCTCTGTTTAAATGATGACTTCTGGGGGTGGATCTTCCAATGCTGAACCAACACTGCCATCCCTATAACAAAACCACTTTCTACATCCTGCCAGATCTGACTTCTAAGAGTTTGTTTTGTTAAACAAATTTCTATCTATATTCATACTTTTTTCTTCTATTATCTTTATCCAGTTTTAGCATTAGCACAATGTTGAGTTCCTAAAATGAGGGGAGAAGTGTTCCTTCTTTTTCCTGCTTTAAATGTTTGATATAATTTATCAGTTAAAATATATATGAGCCTGTTGTCATTTAGGTAGGTTTTCAAGCTAGGAATATACTTTTTTTTAATAGGTGCTATTCAAATTTTATATTTCCTCCAGAGTTAGTTTCATTAATTTGTCTTCCAAGGTACTTCTTAAAAGTTGTCAAATTTATTTCAAAACAGATTTTTGTAATATGCTTTCTATATCCTTTTAAATTCTATAAAATCTGTGGTAATGTCTCCTAGATCTTGATATTGTAATTTTAAAAATGTATAATTGATATTGTGTAATAGGAAGAAAAGGTCTAAAGGAGTAGGGGAAGTGGGAGGGGTAGGGGAAAGAAAAGAAGGGAAAAGGAAAAATATGAGAACAGAAAAAAATGGAAACACAGTCTTTGGAAATAGGGAAGAGTGGAGGGGGTGAAGGGAGGGCAGGGGAAGGGGGAAAAAATAAGAGCCAAGATACTCATGTAAAGGTACAAGATCCCAATGATGAATGTAACTGTATTTTATACCTAAAATGTACCAATACACTTAATGGAAAAAAAGAATGATATGTTGTACATGTATTTCAAAATAGCTAAAGGAGAGAAATTTGAATGTTCTCATCACAAAGGAATGCTAAATATTGGGGGTGATGTATATATAGCCTAATTTGATTACCCCACAATGTATACATGCATCATAACATCATATCGTACCTTGTAAATATATGCCATCATTATTTATCAATTACAAATAAAGTAAGATTTTCAAAAACAGCTCTAGGAAAAAAGTACTAAGAAAGATTAGCTTTACATAGGGAGAAAGGAACAGAGTACAGGGCAGAAGACAGGAAGTGTTTTCTACATTCTATCTCATGACTTTGAAATCATGTAAATTCTTTTTATAATCATTACAAGAAAAGTTAAGTAAAAAACCAATAAACACTCTAACAATTGGAAAGATATTAGAGGAAACAAACCTCACTGTCAAGCTGGTACACAATCACATTGAGAAAAGAACTACAAGTGATTTAAAAATAATACATCAGGGCTGGGGATTTAGCTCAGTGGTGCTACCTTGCCGGCCTTGCTTGCCTTGCCTGCCTTCCAAGTGCGAGGTCCCAAGTTCAATCCCTGGTACCAAAAAAACACAAAACAATACATCAACGGTGTATCCCTAGCAGAATATATCATAAACAAATTTTTAATCTGAAGTAATTTAAAAACAACAACCAATATTCTTATTGTTAGCAGTAAGGTCAAAATCAGGTTTTGAAATTATTGTAAGTATGCATTATTGAAGGCAAAAAAATGACTTTCTGCACAATAAGCAATTTTGCAAGCTAGTACTGGTCCTTCCAATGGTTAAAGCCCCTGCATCCTTCATTGCAGATGAATTACTGTCCTTCCTCGGGGGGCATTCCCAGTGCCTGGCTCACAGTGAGCCCGGGATGAGTATTTGTTGGATTGAAATGAACTCTTAGTGTCAAGATTCTCCTCTAATTCCCAGTTCATAGCTCCTTCCACCTCAGTGGACCCCTAAGGTGCTGTCTTTTTATTCCTCGGATCTCTGCCAGGGCACAGCCCTGTGCTGTGCTTTCTTCACCTAGCAAGACACGATGTGGGGTCTGCCTGAGGATCAGCCCCTTCCCCTGCAGCACTTGGGGTTCAATCCAATTGTTCCTGCCCTTGTTGGTGGCCATTTACTTTCTACAAAGACTTTCCCATTCTTATTCACTCAATTCTCCCCTCAACTTTATTTTGAAAGTCCAGTTAACAAATAAGGAAACAGACTCAACAAAGTCAAGTTGCCTGTCAAGATCCCTCTGCTGCTAAATGATATAACTTGCAAAATCTCATTGGACAGATATAAGTTCAAATCTATAATTAGCCATGCAGTCCTGAGAAAATCATTCTTTCATTTACTCATTCATTCAAGAACCATTTACTGACTGCATGAAGTTTGCTGATCTGAGAAATACAGAGGTGAATACAGATCCTGCTAATCAAGGACAACTGAGGTTCCATTTCTCCATCTATAAAAACCTTACACGCTTTTGACTTTGGTGAAAAGTAAGAAGCTGCACAGTGCCAGATCTGGTTAATGAAGTGGATGAGGACACACTGTAATGTTTTTATGAGCCTGTCTTCCCGTTGGATGGCACTCAGCAGCAGTACTCACTGTATTTTTTATCACATTTCATACATACACTCATAAAGGAGGACTCAGAACTGCTTCAGAGAGTGGCAAGAATGATGAGATAAATGTGTTCAAAACAACTGGGAGTATTTTAGGGGGATTAATGCCAATGTGTCTTTTAGTGTCCTTTTTTATTTAAACATTCACTGTATATTTCAATCACACTTTATATATACGTAGTATTCAAAATGTTATTAGTATTGAGATGATTGGTTTCACCAACAGGTCAGGCAGATCTTCAAGGTGCCCATGATTTACTTCTAGAGACACATTGGGCAGGGTTGTTCAGAACCCCTGGAAAAACACTGACTTTTTCTAGAACTGTAATTCCAGAGTGTTGATTAACCCTGGCCAGAGCTTCTCCCTGTGCTAAGCAATGAATGGTTTTTCCCAAACGGTGAGAGCAGGCCAGGAGCATGCCCCCTTCCCAGGGCCCAGGTGACAGATGGCCTCCGTAGGTCCTGTCACAGTACGACCCCTTGTAGGATGTAGACTGAAGTGATTTTAAACTCACAAGCTTTCGAGGAAGACTGGCATGGGATTGAGCCCTGCCATTTACCAGCTCAGAACTCTGGACAAGTTGCTTATTTCAGCTGGCTCATGTGAAAAATAGGTGTAATAATTGTACTGACCTCATAGGATTGTTGGGAAATTTAAATGAGAGAATGTATATGAAATATTTAAAAGAGAACTTAAAACATAGTAAAGCCTTTGCAAATAACCCTGCACTGTAAGTTTCTCCTCCCATGTCACAAGGCTTGGGGTTTCTCATTCTCCAGAAAGATGTGGTGGCTTCCAGGACACCCATCACAGGCAGGGATGCACTGGGTGGAAACACTCCCAGTCCCCTGCCCTGGTGGTGCAAGATCTTCCCCTCTACAAGGCTTTGCTCCAAAGAGTCCAGCTGGGCTCATCTGGTTGGGGAGATTAAATTATTTTTGAATTTCTAACTGAATGTTCTTTTAATGGAAACTTTTAATGACAGGCATTGAAATAGATTTCCTCCATAACCCCTCCTCCTATCGTTCCCCCCCACACATGGTTCTGCATTGCGCAGATCCTGATAACCTTTATTCCCTACCCCTGGACTTTTATCTCCCCAGTGACAAACAGCCCTTGCTGGACAGAAAGAGGAAATTCCAGTCATTGTTCTCAAACTTCTGGCTTCCAAAATAAAATGCTCTATCTCCCCTGTCAAGCTTTGATTGACACACACTTCCTGTAATGGCAGAAAGCAACGGCCCAGGGGTGGGACCAAGGGTTCATTTACATTCCTCCCATCAGAGCTTTAACTAAGTTTGTGCTAGACAAGGGAAGATTCCCTGTGGCATGCACAGAAGATCCTGTTGAGGACTCATCTCTTGTTTTATGAATCTCTCTAAGAACGATGCACGTTTCCACTGTGCCTGCAATCCACTTGGGAAGATTTCTCTTAAGGTCCGCTGTCAAAATGGAAACAGATACTCTGACCTCCTCACTTCTTCCATTTGGCTACTCAACGACTCTTTTCCTTCTGCCCTTATTAAAGACAATTTCCCAAATCTTCACTCTAAATATTGGCCTTTGAGTCAACCAAGGTCCAGGAAGGCTACACTGGGTCAGACTCTCTAAGTCAAAACTCTCCATAACAACAGAGACAGATTGGGTAATTCAAGGGGAAGCAGTACTAAGGAAAATTGTGAGTACAATAATGCATTGAGGGATGCAGTTTTTTAAAGAGAATAAGAAAAAGAGAATTACTTTTGAAATGGACAATTAATAAATACAACAATATAATATACCTATAGCTAATAATAGTACTGGTGTGATCAAGTTTTACTTGGGAAAAAATGTTACTGTATGGGAAAAAAAAGGCAACCACTAGCTTTAGTCTAACCTAGAGGTAAGTTGGCCTTCTGATGATTTCTGGTTCTCACCTGTTTTCTTTACTCACTGAGTTCCCGTGCCCTTGTAATCCCTTCTCTCCAAATCCCCAGAGCTTCTTGTGCTGCTTTTGGGTTCCCTTTAGAATTATCAAAAGTTACCTTCCCCAGGTTCATTTCCTAAGGGTTTTATTGGATGTACTTAATGGTTGCTAAATGTTCAGTGGGAATGGGTATTAAAAGGGAGGCTTCAATACAATCATGGAGTACTTTGATCCTAATAAAGGAATATTCGGAAGCAGACAAGCTCTCCATGGAATAATCCATAATCAAATACCAATCAGAAAGATTCCAGTCATTCATCTCCCTTAACAATCAAAGAGACTGGTTTGCTTCTGAGCATTGTCCTTCCACCTATCCCCAAGCCTGCTGCTAGGGAACAGGGAAGATAGAGGAATGAGCTCAGATGTGAAGGACCTTAGGCAATATATTGCCCCTCTAGTTTATAAAGGGATACAGGGGCATGAAACCCCTTGATAATGGGCCAGCAGAGAATTCCAACTTCTTCAAGCATATGGTACCTGATTTTTTTTTAGCTTTATCAACAGAGTAAGTTCTGGTGTCAAAACACTCTCAGGCAGGGGTAATCTCCCACAGCACCCAGTTGTGTCCTCTGCTTTGGCCACTGACAAAGTGTACAACCTTAGACCCATCAGAGTTCCCACTGGTCTGATTCAGAAGGAAAGGAGTGTATGTATGGATCTGTACAAACTCCAGTCCAAACCCAGAAAAAGACATCCATACCAACACCTGCCAGCAGCTGCTGCTATATGTGCCAAGACTCACACTGGACAGCTTGATGGAGCTGTACCATAAGGGGTGTGTCTTCAGCCAAGCTCACTTCCTGCAGGGAGTCAAGACAACAAGTGCATCCGATCTGCCTGCTGCCTTCCCACCAGTTGTGCCCCTTGCCGGAGAAAGTCCACCCTAGGCAAGAGTATTTTTCCCAGTTGCCCTATCACATTTGATGCATAAAAACAGACATTAGTTTCAGGAATTTAATAAATTAATCAACATATTGAATCATCTTGAATAACAAGCAGGTTTGATTTCCATTTTTTCCAGGATACATTCAAAATAATTCATGTGGGGAACAACATAATGCATTCACATTAAAACCTTCCCCTAAGGGGCAATCCTTCCATTAGGTTGGTCCCTTTTAGGAAATGTGGGGATGGTTTATAGAGACACAAAGGTCTCAAAATGTCCAGACTGTGAGACCACATCTTATTGTTTTCCCCTTTCCACTTCTTCAGATACCTTTTCAGTGCAAATTGAAGGCAGAGAAACATGAGAAACTTTAACCATTAGCATGCCATAGCCTTTCAGACTGACTGCATTCTCAGAATCCTCACTACCATCGTGAATGAGCAGGAAATACTCTTAACAGATCTGTAGCTCCTTAACCCATCTAATGCAGATTGAAAGAACTATCACCACCATTTTCAACTCAAGCATTCTATTTGGCAAGAAATAGTTCATCAAGATTCTCGAGTATAGATCTAACCTTTGTCTAAATGTACCACATGAGAACATTTGGGCCAAAGCCCAATGTGGGGTGCTGCATCTGCATAAGCCATAAAGCAAAGCACGTTTGCATCCTGCAGAGTCCCTGGACTGTGCTTTTCCTTCTTCCTTGCGAATCACACATGATCCTAGATGAAGGCTCTAATGACCAGAGCTCAAGAGGGTTAACTCCTCAAGTTATTCATTGTGTAACAAGCTCTTCTTATTGTCATTGGTTTATTAGCTCATCTCCGCCAACACAGGAGACAGCTTTTCCATTGATAAACTCAGTGTTAAAATGAAAATGACATTTTTCCTGTCAGAATCAAAATGAAAATATGGTTGTTTCTTGATCCTATTTAAAGCTTCTAACCCCTTCAAGGAGATTTAAGAAAAACAAACAAGTATCTCCTTTGGCCTGTCCATGAGATTCCTGATGATTTCATCTCTTCTCATGAACACTGAATGACCTAAAATAATCATATTCAAAATTCCAAGTGAACTCCTGTGGCTTTCATGTGCAGTTTCATATAAATGCATCATGTGTGCTAACACAGTAGTCTTTCAGAGTCATGTATCTTGTAGGGGTCATTGTGCTGGTAGACCTTGATGGCTCTTGTCTTGTGTTTGTAACCTCAAACTGTTAATTGCTTCATAATGCTGAAGTCACTGGGTACCTAGACAACTTCGTTTCATTCATGGTGAAAGCCACTGCTACATTTTGGTGTCATCTGTTTCACTGACTTCGGACAAGACAAAGTTGGGGTTGTCATAGCCTATCTTTGTCCTGACCCTAGCATCTTTCTCATTATAAAGACACATGGCACAGTGAGGGGTCTCCACTTGCACTGTCTTACTAAAGTTATGGAAGTCTACTCGGTATTTCCCATCCTTGGTCTTGGAGACTATGGGAACAAAACGGTAGCCCCAAAGCACCTCCTCTGGAACATAAGATGTGCGGACTTGGCAGGTAGCACTAGTTGACTCCACTGTGCCATCTAAAAATACCACTAACTCAAACTCTTGTTGGGAAAGGGTTTCTGCTGCCATGTGGAAGAAGGGACTATTGTGATCAATGATGTGGTAAATTGTCAATGGGGAGATGAAGAATAAATTTTCATTGCCAGCATCAACTACGAAGTTGATATTGGTCTGGTCCAAAATAATGGTTTCTCCTTCTGGAGTGACTGTGGTCTTCAGAAGTTTTCCATATATGTGACCTCCAATGAGGAGGCTCTTCCTAAGATTAGCCACTCGGATTAGAAGACAGAGCTTCCCACCCCGCTTGCTAATCACTGCATTCTTGCTGAATGTAATGGTCTTGGCACGTTTTTTGGGTCTGGAGATTTTGGCTAAGATGGCACCACACATGAAAGAATTGATGACAACTCCAAGAATAGACTGGAATACTAGTAGAAAAATGGCAGTGGCACATTGTTCCGTCACACACCTGAATCCATATCCAATGGTCACTTGAGTTTCCAGAGAAAATAGAAAAGCTGAGGTCATGCCATTAATGTTCTCTACACAGGGGGTATGATTGTCAGGAGGATGGAACTCTGGGAGGTCTTTGTGAATGTAGGCCACCACGTACCACAGGAGACCAAAGAGGAACCAGCTCCCTAAGAAGGCTGAGATGAAAATGGTCATTTTGTATCTCCATTTGAGGTCAAGCACAGTTGTCCAGATGTCCACAAAAAATATAAATCTTGACTGTACATCCACATTGCCAAATTCTATGTTGCATCTTCCATCTTTGGAGACTAGCCTTGCTCTCTGCCGAGAACGCCCAGAAAAGTGAGTGACAAACCATTTCCGAAGATGTTTGAACATCCTTTCTGTCAACACCTTGATCTGAAAACATATCAGAGAAACAACAAAAATAAGATGATGTCTATAGCAGCAGCAAGCCTGGTGACTAATATACAGACCTAACTACATATGAAATGATCATTCAAACTGCCTGGCTCATTGAATACTTGGGCAAGCACTTGGAAGCTATTTCCAATAGAAACTTTCTCCAAGAAGGTGTAAATATAAAACTAACAACAAAGGTAAAAATGGTTACACACCACGAGATCATATACTCAGATATCTCCTGATCCTAGTCAATGACACATCTTAAAAATGTTTGGTCATAATTAGTTTTAAGAAATAATTATGGCCTATGCTTTTATTTGATGTTATTCTTCAAATTACCCCCTTTTTTCTTTAATAAAGTTAGCCTTCTGATAAGCAATAATTTCTATGAAGTCGTAAGCCTGAAAGAATGTTTATATTTTTGTGATATATAAAAATAAATAACTGGAAAAAAAATCATCAACATACTATCTAAATCGTCTTGTATACTTGTTTTTTGGTTTTTTTTAAAGGAAAAAAATAGTGTTTTATTAACTACCACACTGTTATAATACACTTTAAATGTACAATAAGGTAGCCTTTAAATTTGAGGTGGTCTTAAAGATAACAAATGAACAGAACTCCAAATTTTTGAAATAGGTGGACTGCTGCAGTTATAGGTATACATTTAAGAAAATTGTATAGCTCTTACAAGACCAGCATTGTAACTTTATTTTGTACATTTTTAATTGAAAATATAAACAATAATTAAAACATAAAAAGAAAATACAGCATAATAAAAAACATACATTTCTCAATGAAGTTTATTGGATACATATAAATTTTAAGGGAAGAAACAACAAAAAAAAATAGGAGTGGTTGATATTTAAGTGCAGACTAACTACCTAGACCAAAAAAAAAGACTTAAAAAATCATAAACCCTCTAGTTTTCTATGACTAATATCCATATGGTTGGAGTATTGTCACTATGAAAGTGATTTTGTTATGTTTGCATATGTTATACTTTACTGGTAATTTACATAATGGCTTTTAAGGCCCTGGCAGACATACGGTTTTTAGAAACAAGATTCGATAAAAATCACTCCTATACTTACTTGTTAATAAAGGAAATTGACACTCAGAAAGCTTAAATGACTTATCCTAAGTCAAATATCTAACCAGTGGCAGGGTAGAGCTGGAATGTAAAGCTTCTTACCTCCAGTTCAGGGAAACTTCTACAATGCTGTGTCCATTCTAGAGTCAGATTTCCCTAACACACATTATGATGAGTACAGAATTGGTCAAATTTGTTTTTTAAAAGTGACTATTTGGAACAGAGTTCAGAACATACCAGACAATGAATGTCAGAGGCCTTCTCTGTGTATCTGCAAACCTGTTCCTTCTGTCTCTCCATGGTTCACCAATGTTTCCAAAAGGAAAGCATGAGGGTCATTCTCATACCTCACACCCTCTTCCTTGCTCCAGAGCTAGTGACCGCTGAACATTGCTCTATCAAGGTCAAACCATGTTTTCATTCATTCCTAGATCCCAGATGCTGGCATGATCTATTAGCACTTACTACTTTCTCCAAAAATATAAGTGGAACAATTTACTGAATGTTGAAAATATGATCTGCTCAATGGTTTCTTACCAATGACTTTTTTTGTGTCTTCCATTTTACAGCAAAAGAGGGAAGGGACTTTTCCCTAAATAATGAACAATGGTGAAACTCAAGGGTCACAAACAGTAGACTATCTCTTCTCCTGGATCAAAGAAAATCAAGGTGTGTCCACCATGGTTTGTGATGTCTTCGTGGCATTTTTCATTAAATGCAAATATGTTTTTAAAATAGATTGCAAAATCCCCCTCCCAAAATGTGTTTATTCATAAAAACTAGGAAGCGAAACCAACTTAGTGACACATTTTAAACAAAAGTGATATTCCACGGTGTCTTGCTCAAGGCCTTAACCCAGGTAAAAACACAAAAAGCCAACCCAAGTAGAAGTGGTGAAAAGAAAACCACAACCACGGTGATTTGAAATGTAAAGGACAGATTCTAAAGATACAAAAAAGGTGCTACCAAGAGAGCAAACAGGCCTTCACACACTCAGAGGCCCTGCCCAACCCTCAGGAACCTCAGATCTTCAAAGAGGGTTAGGGGGTGTCCCAGGGAGGCATACAGGGGAAAACAGTTTCTTCTCCCCAGCCCCACTCTGTGCCTTGCACACAGGTCCTATAACCTGGCCTACAGTTCTGGACACTGACTCCCTCTTCCATGTGCATGGAAGCTCACAGTATTTACCAGGCTCTTTACAGAGTGGATCTCACCTTAAATACTCAATTCTAAGACAACATTTATCAACAGAATCCACATTTTTTTTGTCCTACATTTCAATTCCAGAGATGGCTTCTAAACCACCACCCTTCTCCAGCCTCTCTGAGATTTGTTCCACTTTCAAAGATTATTTCCGTAAAATGAGGAAGTACCCCCTGATGTATTTCTTGGAGGAGTTTGGGTTTCCATAACTACATTAATAATAAAACATCTGGCTGGCCTTATGAACAGATGAAACAAAAGCAATCAGCGGCTTATAATGCTTTCCCCAGATTGTCTGCACTTACCAGCTTCCTAAACATATTCTGGCCGGAGGCATCCATGGCTGGGAAAAGCAAGGAAATGGTGGCGTTGGGAGCTGGTCCAGATGCAGGTCTTTGAGACCCAGTCTAATTTATCTTAGGCTTCTGCCAGTGGACTGATGCTAATTTGTATTAACTTGAAAACACTTAATTCAATAGTGCAGTTGTGTGGCTTAAACCAAAGCAAGTGTTCTCAGACTAAGCCTGGGCTAGGTATATATATTTTTCCAAATCTCACATGGCTTAAATACCGTCATGCTAAGACATGACAAACCACCAGCTCAGATCCCTGGGCAGCAGGCGTGGGTTGGATTCCAGTATTGCCCTCCTTTCCTTTGCCACGCTCTAGAGCTCTCTTGCCGTTCCCCTAAGTCATGCCACATAACTTTTGGCCAGAAACAATTAGTTATCATCCATCTCCCAGCTTATTTTCCAAAACACACTGGGATGCTGAATTTTCCAAGCTACCGGCAATTACACAAATACAGATAGGGACATGTTTGCAAGATGAAAGTAAGATCACATCAGAAAGAAACAAGATACCACATTAATCCCTCTGTATAAGTGTCACTGTTATGTAAGAAACTGAGATTTAAAGGAAGCTTTATTGTTGGATTTATTCAGGAAGAGCTGGCATTTACTGAAGGTGCTTTTCACATGCACTGGATTAGCCAATGCTATTGATTTATTTCTTCACAGAGTAAGAAGAATTATATGGGGACAATGCAAGGGTAGAGGATAAATTCATCCACTAACCAAACCCATCACTCACAGGGAGACCTATTATTGCACATATCCCACTTTGCTTAGATAATGGCATTTAATCTAACCACGGACAGAGCTGATGTGTATTTTATAAACTATTGCATGGTTAGAGATTGTCCCTGGTGTCTGATTGTTATACAATGTGTTCGGTTTTTAGGTCCCATTCTATTGAAATCAGTAAATCTTAATAGCAAACAAAAGGCTACACATTAACTAATATTTACCAAGGTATCCTTGGTGGCTTGGCAAAACAAGTGGATTACATTATTGCCACTTTTTCTTTATTGCTTCAGCATTCTTGTTCTATAAACAGCTTGTTCTCAGAAAATACTTTTTGTACATCCCTCAAACACTGATTGTACACTTATTCTGTAGGATTTCGATGACAAACAGAAGTCTTCCTGTTCCAGGGAGCTCACAGTCAAATGGGAAAGTGAACTAAGTACATCAATATATACAAGGTAACAGGTTTTGTATACTGTCCCCCAAAAAACACCTTTTCTGTAAGATTCCCTGTTAGTGACAGATCCACCATCTGGGAAAACACTCCAGCTGGCAGTAAGCTCAACACATTCATGTATACATTTATTTATCTATAATTATTCAATAAGGCTGTGTTGACAATGCTGTGTATGTTAGCCACTGTGCTAGACACCCCGGAAGCAATCGTGGGCCACATGGTCCCAGTCTTTGTCCTTGTGCAGCTCTCAGTTCAGGTGGGGGTGGCTTTGTAGACAAACTTATAAACAATGAAACGCAGGACCACACTGCTGTAATGTCAGAGTGGGAACACATGTGTTGAGGGACAGAACAAGGGACACCAAGGCCAGGGCCTGAAGCTACGTTAGAGTCATACATGGTAGACGCTCTGTGAATATTTGCTGAATGCTGATAAACAAATTAATCAATATGTATATAAAGTGAGGAGTCTGCTTGGCAGCCTGCAGCTCCCCATGTAATAGAGATATTTCAGGAAGGACATACTTGTGAGGGTAGCAGTGACTAGCCTGCATTTAAAGGTATGTGTGACCCACGCAAAGGTGATAGAAGAAGGCAAGCATGGAGGAGCTGAAAGAAGTTCCAGGTAAACAAATAACAGTGTCTAGGGGACCTTGGTGACAACTTGGGCTGGAAGGGCAAGCAAGGGTCACATTACTCAGCACAGGTAACCATTTGCTATGTTTTTGTTGCAGACCCACAGGAGAAATTGTAGAACAGCCAGGGACAACCCATAATTCTAAATAAGGCCCAAGTCTCTTTCATTTAAACACCCTCTAAGTTCTTGAAAACAAAGGAAATTTCCTCCTGAGTCTCCTTTTGTCTGTAAAAATGCACGCATGCATTTGTACTTCAGTCACACCCTCTTCATTTTAAGTGAGATACCAAAATTTCATGCTCATTGCCAAAATTTGAGGAACCTAAATAGCTGAATTTTTTTATAGGCATTCACCTCAGGACAATCCATTCTGAACTGGGGATTTCGTAGAGCACTAATTCCATGGTCTCTGCCCAGCATGCTCAGCAGCCACTCCATCAGAGAGAAGGGAAAAAGGTATGACTTCTGTTACTGCTGATTTAGAATTACATTACTGAGGCTATACTTCTCTATATGAGTAAAAAAACATTCACTGTAATTTGGCTTTTAGTTAAACTGATCACAAACAAAGTTAATTTCAGGATATTTCTGGGAGTCAAAATTTTATGTTAGAGGTTAAAAAATATGAGCTCTTGGGGCCAGGGATTTAGCTCAGTGGTTCTGCCACCTGCCTTGCAAGAGCAAGGTCCCGAGTTCGATTCCCGATATAAAAAAATTATTTTCTCTAGTCCCTTGGCAACTGTGGTGCAGAAGAAATTCAAGTTTCTGTGAACATTTACTACCTTGTTTCAGGCTAAGAGTCGATTGAATTACAAAACATTTCTTGAGGATCTCCCATAGCCATGTATCCACCAGGATTATGGGGCTGGCTCTCCACCTTCTGCATCAACAGAAATGTACGAACTCTCTAGGTACTGAACATGGCCTAAGTACCAGGGGCTGTGCTAGGACAGGAACAAAGTGACAGTCCCCTTTCCCAAGTTGCTCTTACAGAAATCATAAAAATTGCAATGCAGCAGATTTGCCTAAGAGGACTGAGAATAGGATATAAAGGCAGTGACCAAAGAGGGGACCCAACAGGCAGGGTGTCAGAGTTGTCCCCTTCAACGCACCCTTGCTGAGGAACTAAAACAAACGCATCTGACTGCTACTGTAGAGGACTTCCTGTTTGCTACGAAAATCATCTCGCTCTATCCAACAACCGCCACCCAGCAGGACTTGCAAATGTTTCGGGCCCTGGGGAGCATCATGTCACCCAGGTCCCTGGACTGCCCTGGCCATATCTAGTACCTAGAGTAGACAGAGGGTAGCATTTCCCTTTAGGGTGGCATGACAGAGACTTAGCTCCGACATCTTTAACAGGCAGCTCACTTGGGGTCTGATGGGCTCTTCCTCCATGGAATTTGGCAAGGATGGTAGAAACCATCTTTCCTGGCCTCATGGGCATCTGAGCCCAGGCCCCTTTCAGGCTAGATTGGAGGACACACTGGTGGAAGATCCCACCTCTCTTAGAGGTGCTCGCGCTCCCACATTCTCTCTGCTTCAAGGCCAGCAGTATGTTGGGTACAGGGCACAAATGTGATACAAGCTTTCCCTGGTCCTTCCAGAGAAGAGAGCTCAGAAACAAAAGCCAGGGAATCACAAGTTCTGGTGGTGCTGGCACTCTCATAGGTGCACTGTTCTGTAGGCGTCTCTGGGGCCAGCTGGTCACAGTAGCATTATCTGAACAATTTGGTATATTTCACATGGAGACAATGAGAAGATAGGAGACTTGGTCCAGGAACACTCCCAGAACAGGTGACCCCAGAGGCAGCTTAGCAGAGTGGAAGGGACTCCAGTTCAAGTAAGCACAGACATGGACTTGAAGCCCAGCTCTGCAGCTAATCAGTGCCCAGGTAGCCCAAGCAAGCCACTTAACCTTTCTGCGCCTCAGTTTCCTCACTTGTGAAATGGCTATAATAAATACATCCAAAGGTCACAGTATAATATAAATGCAATAGCGTGTGTAAAGTTCCTAGAACATATCAGTCCTGCAATAAATAGTGGCAATGGTTATTATTGGTTCATACATTTAAACTAGTATAGCAATTTAACCAAGGGTCACTGACTACAACTATCTTATCTGTCATGCAGAGTCAAAGGGACTGTACTGGAGACCACAGCCAAAATAGGAAAGGCTTTCAAGAGAGGGACATAAAAGTTCTGACCACAAGTCACATCTATGAACTGCCCTGGCTCCAGGTCCCACCTCCCAGTGTGGAACAGATGACATGGGAAATGCAAAAATAATTTAATAAAGGATTTATCTATAATTAGAGTGCAACCCTCATCTTGGAGAGGTGGGAACAGGCTAGAGGGAGAGAATTGTCCTTGGCAAAGCCAGACAAAGGGGAGTGCCCAGGTGTGACACTATTCTTCTCTTGGCCTGAGTCACTGACCACACACATATGCCTACTTAGGAGAAGAAGGCAGCTCCTGGTAGCAAGAGTTGGTCTGACACTCACAGCAAGGCTCTGGTAATCTAGTACTGATGACTAATGATTTCATAGTGCATTGACATCAGGCAAAACCACTGTGATCATGATGGGATTAGTTAAAAAACAAGACCTCTCTGTAATCTTGTTTGAACACAAACAATAACATGACCATTGTACAAACCACAAAACAGCCAAATGGCCTCCTATCCTGGCTAGTACCAGGGAATGCTGCTTTTGTACCAATAATAGCTTTAGATTCATGCCAGAGCTCTCTCTTTCTAGATAATAAGATTTATTAACATAATGTGTTAATTAGCAGCATAACATACCCACACTTCCTTCCATAAGCCTTCAGAACCTAAAACAAGTTCAAATCCTATTCAAGCCTTGCCTGACTCCTTCTAGTGAGGCTCTCACAGTTGCTGGTGGTGTATGTAACTCATGGGCTGGCTACAAAAAACCCAAGTGACTCAAATATGAGGTGTTCTTGGTGTTCTTTGGCTGAAAGATCCTGATACTACAAAAGGCCATAGCACATACAACATAACAGGTATGACTAAGGGGTAATAAAAATTGTTTTACAAGCCAATTGGTGAGAACCAATTCCACTGGTTGCTTCCAGAAATCACATGTGCATATATGTATTTTGTAGGCATGTTTGCTTTTCTTATGAAGATTTGAAGAATCAAGGAAATAGCCAAATTACAATACCAAAAGCCATTCAAATGAGTTAAAATTTTTAAGCTCAGGTTTTAAATTCAATCTAGCTAAACTGTTTGCCAGGATCACTGTTCCTTCTCAGATACTATCTATTATCACCACAAAGACCACTATCTCTTCACAGATCCCACAAGAAAGGGTTGGAGCTATATGTCCTCACCAGCATAGCCAGCCTGGGAAGTAAAGCTGGACCAAGGAAGGTATCTGTGAGGTTCCATCAGAGTCTGGTGCCCACATGCATTTGCTGTGGACTTCAAAACTGATGCTTTAAAAGCTGGACACCTATTCTATGTGCACTTCCAATATCAATTTCTATTGTTTTCCATAACTCTTCCTTAAGGTCTTTTGGGAATGCTAGCAGGTCACAGCTATGCAAAGAAGGACCAAAGGGGCACTTTGTCTCTGCTTTGTTCAGTTTTCAAGGAGAGTGGCACATCCTTGCCAACTGTGAGGATAGTGACGGGGGTCAAGAGAGCCCTAAGGGCCAACAGGAACTCATAACCACCCAGTTGGTGCTACCTGGCTCCTCCACAGATTCTGTAAGAATTCCTCTCTCCCAAACTTCACAGAATACAGCACTTTACCAAGGGAAAACATTGCTTACTGGGCGAGAGACCATTAAGCCAGAGTGGACAGAGTAAACCAAAGTAAGAGTGGAGGTGCATGACCCAGAATACATGAAAGGGAAGACTAGGGCTGAGAAAAGTCTCCAGAGAGCATGGAATGGTAATTAAAGCCTCACTCTCTCCCTGCCAGCTGGAGACACCACTGCATTCTGTGTGAACAGCGCCCCCTGGAGCACAGAGCAAATGGTGCCCCCGTGGAGCAGGGACATGGGGTGGGAAAGCTTACAATGTTGCTCAGACAGGGCCAATATCTCTGACGTGCATTGTCATATTTGGATATCATAATAATTCCAGGAGTTTGAGGGCTGAGAAGTTAAACAACTTGCCCAAGATATAAGCCAAAGAGTAAAGATTAGAAGACTCTAGATCTGCCTGATTGAGAAGTCTTTGTTTTTAAACCCTAAGGTGTACTCAAAATAGCTGACAAATAATATGGAAAGAAGGTAAACATTTATCCAACATCTGCGTACCATGCCTCAGGAGTGGATTTTCATAGATTTCCTTGCTTTGGGTAAGAGATCACTTTGAAGGGTAAAAGCCCCCAAGAGACTAAGCTTGTTTTAGATACTAAGTCTAAAAAAGAGAGAGGCTTTCATTAGTGGAGAGGGGACAGCTCTCTAGCACAAGGAAATGCATATGGGAAAGCATCAAAAGAGGAGAGAAGAAGGGGCAGGGCTTGATTGGATTAGGTCTAGGGGTGAACGTTGGAGAAGACCACAGGCCCTGAAACACTAAAGGGACCCAGTAATGCCAGGCAGAATTCAGTAATGTCATGATATCAACAGAATTAAGAAGGAACTGTGAATGTAGGTGAACACTTTATCTTACCAAGCATTCTGCTTCCTTTGGAAGTATCTACAGATGGTCTTGGCTTGAGCAAATTATAAGCGATGGCCTAGAGTTATAGGAAAGGTATCTTCCACTTGAAAGCATCTGTAGATCTCTACCAGGTACAGTTGCAGCATCTTCTACAGCTAGAAGTTTATTCTGATGACAATGGCTAGTGTGTGATGACAATGGCCTAGTGGGCAAAGAGAGCTTGCCAGGAATGGGGAGCTAAGCCCTGGCCTTGGAGTCAATGCCATGGTCACACCTAGATAACAGGTGGTGATAGGAAGACATGCACTGGAGGTTCAGCCCTGCCTCACTACAACTGCCCATCTTGGGTGTGTTGCTTAACCTCTCTGAGCTTGCCTCACTTACTATTTCTTCTGCTGGGACACCTAGAGCTCTACTCTATCCCATCCTACCCCTACTTAACTTTTTAATCTCAATTTAAATGTCATTTCTGAAAAAGGAACTCAAATGTCACCTTCTCAAAGAGAGAAGTTTCCTGATCACTCAAGTTGTCTCTCCTTATAAGATTCAAGTGTACCCTTTTCATTTGTAGTATGAAATAGTAATTTTAACTCATACAGTTACTTTCATGCTGATCTAAAGGCAGTGATCCCAATTGTCTCCTCCTCCTGCCACCTACCCCAGCTCCAAGCAGAGACGAGAGGGTCAATAAGCATTTGTCAAGGAAATAAATAGATACTTGAAGATGTGAAGGACCCAGATTGCTGATTTTGCAAAGGGGACATGGAGAGGGCAATGTCAGCTCAATGCCACTTTCTCATGATGGCACTTGAGGTCTGTGGGACCTGAACAGGGCAGATTGGCTCAGAGAACTTTGCCTAAGTGGCTCCTCCCAAGCCAATGTTTTTCCAACTTTCTTGTAGCCTGGGGTGTCCAGTGACTTGTTTATTTAGAGGTCAATGCAGAAATCGAGTCACTTGCCTCTGGAGAGGCACAGGAGATGATTTTTAAAGCTTCATGTATGAGTGAACCTTGGTGTAGCCAACAAGAGCTTCTGGGTTGGGATTCCAGCTGTTGGTCGGGGAATTTGCTCAGCTGTCTGTCAGGATCCAGGAGTTGGAGGAAGGCCCAGTAGGAAAGAAACTGAGTGAAACAAATCAGACATGCTTACCATCTGGAGAGAAAAGACAGGTTCCTACAGAGTCCTGGGTAAAAGTTCAATCAGGGTGGACCAGGAACAGACAGCACTCTCTAGACAGGCAGGGCAAGAAGTCAGCTCTGCCTATGGTGAACTTTAAAGCAAGCATTGAGAGCTCCACCTTTCTCTCTGTTCAGACCTTGCTGAGGGTCACCAGCCTAAGTGATAAATTCTAGCTTTCAGGGAATTTAGGATTAAGTTAATACAGCGATCCAGAGACTTTTCTAGTCTCATGGTCTTTTCATTCTTATTCTTACAGTGGTGCCTCAGTGCATGAACTTAATTCTTTCCACAATTCTGGCCACAAACCAAATTGGTTGTGAACCAAATCAAATTCAATAGTTAGGTTCAGTGTTGACCTTATGGGAAAATTTGGTTTGGTTCACAACCAATTCGTTTTGTGACCAGAATCGTGAAAAGAATTACGTTCATGAACTGAAGTACCACTATATTTAAAAAAACACTACATTGAAAATATTATTGTACATGTCTGGCTATGTAATCCTGTATTTAAATCAATATTTCTTCTCTAAGGATTTTTTTGTGAACAGAAATTGTGAATAGTAAGTCGTATTCCCATAACACAGTGGGCTATTAGATATTTAAAGGAATCCTATAGTAGATTGTTTTATAAAGTGATTTTACAAATCAAATTATCATCCTCCTGCTTGTTCATCTTATAACAGTACTGTGTTTGGGTGGAGGCAGATGTTCTAGAAACTGAACACATCTATAATGACTCTATTCTTAAATTTCACATATGGAGCCACTGTAGTTTAATGACACTGCAGTTTAATGAAAGAATTTAAATGTTTATAAAAAGTTGTACATATTATGTGTGCAAGGATCCTGTTATTAGCCAGACCCTTCTAGTTCTCTGTGGTTTTGGTGTGGTATTACATCAACTCAGTGTTTCCAACCCAGAAATGAATGAATTCCATGTGGACAGAAGGCCTGAACACACTGAGCCCACAACAAGCAAAGCACACTTTGCTAAAGGAAACAGAGTTCCTGATCTTGACAACTTATAAAGTGGAGCAAAGTCAGCTCGTGCCTTGAGCACACACAGTTGGAAAGTAGTGTCCATGTCACTGCCTACATAGTCAATGAAGCCTGGCACAGCCCAGCCTGAGAGACTTGCAGAATGGGACGCAGGGAATGCCATTTGTTGCATTGGGAGGGGGACTCTGAACACCTTCTAGTCCCACATTCTAGCTTATGTTTGAAGTTTCCCTGTCACCATTCCATCAAGCGAACAACTGGGCAGGATGTTAGAAGAGGGTTTGTGGGGTGTGAATCTAAAGTCAGTGCTAACACTGTGCTACATAACCTTGCAGTGTGTCAATTTTCTCATCTGAAAAATGGGAACATGCATGTGTATCTTAAAGACAGAAAGAGCTTAGACAGCACTGGGACATAGGAAATGATCTAGTTGTTAACACTTTTGGTAACACTACCTCTGGCTCTGATTTCCTTTGCATGGAATGAAAAGATCCAATCACATCACAATCTGTGCTGTCTTTAATGGCAGGTTTCTGTACATCAGGATCAAGGCTGCACTGGCATCATGATTCCCAGAAAGGGATGAGAAGGGCAAGGCTTTTGGATAAACAACAGGGCAGTGAATTTGCTGGAGAGACGGCCTTCCTGTAGATTCTATTGCAATGCCCTGGGGAGCCTTTAAGGGTCAATGATTACCAGTTTTGGCTTGAGTTCTGCCAAGCCATCAGAGTTACATTAATGGGGTGGCACGTCACCTGCCCTCCCATATCCAAGTGCTTTCTGGGAAAGCCCTGGGGCCAGAAGGAAGCAGAGCCAGCAGCCTCAGTGACCCTCTTTTTCCATGCCACAGAGCTGTCCTTGGGCACCTGCTGGATCCCTCTCTTTGAGGCTCTTCTTCCTGGAAGTTGGCAAAGACACACCCCCACCTTGTCATCAGGAAAAGCTCACTTGAGGAAGCCCACTCCGAATGAGGACACTGCTACAGGAACTTCCTACCTGGCTCCCCCCGTGGCTACTCCATCTAGAGACTTGAGCAATTCTTGACCTACTCTCATGACTACCCCTGAAACAAGGACAAGGAACAGAAAAGGGACATCTCTCCAGGACTCAGAGCCATACCAGGGCCAGGCAAACTCAGTCCTGTGCCCCCAGACCCACCACCAGAGAGTTAGCGGTGGAGGCTATAGCAGGTCGACTGATGACGCACGTTCACTCATACTTTTCCTGCGTTCTCTTTACCCAATCATGTGTATAATGACCTAGAGAAGGTGAAGTGAAATTCTACTTTATTTCCCTTTTACTTGCCCTTCTGTCATAGTCCAACCAAATCAAGAGAATCTGTTCAGTCTCAAAACGTTATTTCACCTTTCTGAGCTGTGGTTTTTCATAAATTGTTGACCATCCTGGCTTTGTTGTTATGGGAAATAATAAAGTATACACATGTCCACACAAAAACTTGTCACAAATGTTTATGGAAGCATTATTCATCATTACCCAAAGGCAGAAACAACCCATGAATCACTAAGTAAAAAGTGACATACACATACAATGAAATATTATTTCTTCCAGAAAAGGAATGAGAGCTTGATACATGCTGCAGCATGAGTGAACCTTGAAAACATTATACTAAACGAAAAGCCAGGTTTTGTATGACTCCTTTTACCTGAAATGTTTAAAATATCAAATATAGAGAGGAAGAAAGTGAGGTGCTGCCTAGACGGTAAGAGAAGAGGTAGAAGGGTAATGACTGTTATGGATGCCTGGGTCTTTTGGGGTAGTGAAAATGTTCTAATATTGACCGTGGTGGTGGTTGTACATATCTGTGAAGATACACAAGAGAGCACCGATTTACACTTCCAGTGGGTAGATTGTGCTATGGGAATCACATCCCAGTAAAGCTGCAATAGAAGAAATACACATATAACGTGGCTGTCACATTGCAGTGGCTCCACAGCTTCCCTTCCCAGCCCTGCCCAGCTTCCCATTCCTTCAGGACTTTGTTGAGCCTCCAGCTGAACTCAGCATCTCCCTTCCTTAGCAAATGGCTATACCCCCAGAACAGTTACTTTCTCCTTCATGAGAGCTCTGGAGTATACAAAGCATTTTTCTGCTTACCCTCACTCTTACAGAGAAGCCCTGCCAGTGGGGAGCATTCTCCTCTCCAGGATCCCTGTTAGTCCTTCACTGCTGTCCAGATAGAGGTCGGCCAAGGACATGAGACACAGCCATGGGCCCCTCCTACCCTTCCATCCTTCCAGGTCTCCACAGGGACCACAAACCATGCAGTTAGGATTCTGTGCTGGCTTTCTGGGGTGCAGCTTCTCCTTCTCTCAGGGATGGCAGCTGGTCATCAGCTCCCCCAAGCACAGCAGGCCCAGGCTGGGGAGCAGAGTGGGAAGGAGTTCACATAGCCTTGGCCTCCCCACCACAGGCAGTACAACCAGGTGTGCACATGGCTGTCTTCTCTTTTACATTCTGGGTGCTCAATTCAGCTCTTTCCTTCTCTTTTTTCTCAGTGCATCTTATATTTCTATTTTTTTCCTTATCTATAACTCCTGCATTTCTGGAGTCAGCAGCATGAATATTCTAATTCCCATTGAAACTGGCCCCTCTGGAGACTCAAACTACCTCCCAGACAAGCCAGAATCCAACAGGACCATTTAAAGCATTCTCTTGCCCTACATTTCTCCCATCTCATTCTTTCTCTCTGCCTCTCACCCCACACATACCCGAGAGGACGGATGGGATAGGAAGATGACTGGAGGGAAGACCTTGCTGCTTTCTTAAGTGACAGCTGGGTGGAAAGCTGGTGTGCAGTCCAAATTTAGGGACACTCATGAGAGTGATAGAAAACCAGTCACTGAAGTCCCAGAAGATGGCTCCTTTCTCAAAGGTGGGGCTGGATATCCTTAAATACTTCTGGAGCAAGAGCCACCAGCAGAGCAAGCAAGGATGTACCAATCCACCACCCCCATGTCAGCTGTCTACCTTTATACAGTAAAAGCATCCTCACCTGGATTCATACAAAGCATGGTGACCCTCCTGATGACACACCTAGATCAGATTAAATATCACAAGTAGGTGATGGGGGTTTTGGGGAGAGGAGGTGCTGAAGGTGAGCCTTGCCACATAATAAACCCTAATTCCTATGGAAAGAAATGAGGCCAGTCACCTGCAGAGCACGTGTAGGCTCCCCCGTCTTTGCCTGGAAACAGAAGTTGGAGTCAGGCTTGAATTCCTGCTCTGCTACTCACTGGTGCATGACACAGCCAATTTCCCAATGTAATCAGTTAGGGCTGGAAGACAAAAAGAAAGAAAAGTCACTAAGAAACCCGAGGAGAAAATAAAGACCCTGGAGCTCATTTCAAGTTCCTTCCTTCCTCTTCTTCCCTCCTTTTCTTGAAGTGTCTATCTGGCTGCTCTCACCAACCTAAATTGGATACCCTCCAGCACACACTGCTGCTTCCTGACTCATTTTTCTCTCTTCCACACTTCCTGTGACTGGACTTGTTTTCAGCACTGGGTGTTTTTCAACAACATTTGAGGCCTGGAATGTCCCACCTTGCCGAGGCTCCCTGAGAAGACAGGATAGAAAGATGATCTCTAGGAATTGTGAAGGTTGCCAGCTGGCCTTACCAGAGGTCCTGGCACCTGGAGCGTCTGGGTTCCAAAACTGTGATCAGCATTGAGACTGAAGACATCCTTACAACGGGCAGAAAATAGGATTGGCAAAACAAAGAAGTTGAGGTCCAACACAGACCAACAGTTGTGTAGGAGTAAGCTGTAAGGTGATGTAGATCTCTTTGCAAACCCCACAACTTCTGCTTGTTAATAGGCTAAATTACTTCTCTGAATTTTAGTGTTATCTTCCATGAGAATGGAAATAAGAACACCTGTTTCACAATGCTGAGATAGGATTTAGCGTGGGAACGCCCAACAGAGGATCCAGCGGAGGGAAAGCTGAAATATTATGTTCCTTCCTTGTTTAGCAAAGCTGAGGAGCCCTAAGGAAGAGATTAGGGCTGGGGACAGCCAAAGGTTGAGTTGGCATTTGGTGAACATTTTAACTCCCAGGTCTAGATTTAAGCAGGCAGCTGGCTTCCTGCCAGACCCAAGGACAAACAAGAGTGCTCACATATGCTGTGGAAAAAACACAGGGAAGGATGTGCAGTCTTGTTAGGACTTGCCAGGCCTTGGGAGGTCTTCTTTGTCCCTGTCCCTTGGTCCTCGCTGGCTCCCCAAGAAGGTTCTCCCCTCCAGAACATCTGGGAGAAGATAGCAGGCTCTGGGCTGCTTTATAGGGACCTATAACCTGCATCCTCTCATACACAAAGCCCAGAGGGTAAAGACATTGTTTATCTGGCTGCTAGGCACAAATTAACAAAGGAGAAGAAAAGGCTGGGGATCAGAAAGAAAAGATTGCCTGTAAAATGAAGAGATTAGATTAAGCCAGGAAGATATAATTGTGCCAGACCAATTGAATTTCCTCTGAGGTTAGCATGATTGCCTTCAAGACCAGAGCAGCCAGAGCGCAGGGCCTGGTGATTAAGATCTGCCACTATCCTTTCTCTAAAAGCCCTTGGCCAGGTGTGGACCCTATGGCCTCGAGTCTGAGGACGAGAGGTGCATCTCAGCCCTCAAGCTGCTAGACAGAGCAGAGACAGGGAAAGGGAGTTTTTTGGGGGGGGCATACAATATACATGGAGTAGCACATCTGGGCACAGATGTCTTGGGTTGAAGTTCCTACTCTGAAGAAATTTTCTTAGTACCCTCATCTTTTCCTTCTTAGTACCCAATAGAGCTGACTTTATGTGTGTTTTCTTTCATTTGAGTCTTCCTCAGCTCTGTAGATGCCCCAACTTCCCACTCGTTCAAGGGAAACCTTGTTTCAATCCACAGGCATGACTTATCTGCTCTCCCTGCAGAGTATATTCAGGATCAACCTGTCCTCTTCTGTCCATCGCCTTTGTTGTCACCTTCATCTAATCCACCATAATTTCTTCATTGGCCTAGAGAATCTCTCTCTTACTGATCTGTCTGCTATCTGTCTACCCCCCGTGGTATGTATCCCCGCCACAGCAGTGATGAATCACATGGATGAGCTCATGCTGCTGCTTTACTTAAGCCTTTCTAGGCTGCCCCTTGCTCTCATGACCTCAAGACCCAGAGGGACCTAGGTTCAGCCATGCTCCCTGACCCCTCCCCATATCATTTGTTCTTGTTCATTGGCTTCCCACTGACTGCTCTGCAAACTGCCATGCCAGTCCTGCCCTAGTGTTGGGCACTTGCTATTTCTTCCTCAGCACCGCTCTGCCCTGGGTCTTCCTACGGCTGGCTCCTCAGGACTCGTGGCACTGTGGCATGACCTGGGACTCAGCTCCATCATCACCTTCTCTAAGAGCCCCTCAGCATCTGATCTGAGGTAGCACCCCCTGCACCAGTGGTCATTCCATTCTGTCCTAGCTTCTTCCCTTTCTTCTCATTGCCAGATGTCATCTTGTTTGTTTACCTGTTGCTTTACATGTTCACTTATTTATTATCTGTCCCTCTTCTACTAGAAAGCTTTCTCCAGGAAAGCTGCCCATTTTGTTAGCAACACCTGGAAACACAGGAGAGACTCTGCAAACATTTCTGGAATGAGTGATGTTCAGTGGGCTAAGGGTGCCACATGTGTGGGGACCTGTCACTGCTTTATCCCGCCTACTGCCCATTGGGCCGCAGTGGTCTCTCTAACTAGAGAAGATCGTGGGACAAAGGGAAGCTGTTTTACTCAAGGTTGCAGCTGGACTTACCCTTTACTTTGCTCACCTAACTGACAACCAAGCAAACATCCAAGGGTGGGGTGAAAACCACACAGAGTGATTGTAAATGCTGAGGCTGACACGTGGCTGGAAAAGGGAGCCTATTCACAGGCATCAGGTGTACTTATGGTATTTTCCTTCTCCTCTTATTAAGCTCAACTTACATTTTCACACTGTGCAGTGGCACATATACTTCGTGCATTTTGTACTCCATATTATCCTAGAAAACTTATGTTAGAAAAGTGTATTTCTGGCCAGGGATTTAGCTCAGTGGTTTCGTCGCCTGCTGTGCAAGCTGAAGGACCCAAGTTCAATCTCTGGTACAAAAAAAAAAAGTGTATTTCTGACCATTGTTTGCACACCAAAAGATTACATATTTTTAGCATTTGTTAATTTATCAAGAGTTTAGAAGTTTTAAAGAGTGCAAAAGCAGCTGTGCCCAGTGCAAAGGCTTAGAGAAATTGACAAAAATGTGGTTGAAATATAGAGCAAATGGATTGCAAGAAGCTCCTCAGTGACGAGGCAGAAAACATGGGCAAAGAGAGTAGATGGAAGTAAAGCAATGAAACACATACTCTGGACCAAACAGAAGGACCCAGAGAAAATCCTGACTCCCAAGGGAGGTGTGTGGTCCAGAGGTGAGCCCTGGAGTGAAAAACAGACACAAGTGAAGCTTAATAAGTCAACTATGGGGCCGGCTGGGGATCTAACTCAGTGGCACTGTGGCTCCCTCACAGGTGCAAGGTCCTGAGTTCGATCCCCAGTACCCAACAAAACAAAACAAGTCAACTACACATGACCATGTTTCATTGACAGCTCACTTCTCTTAGAATGGCATATGTCTTTCTGGCATATACCTCTCTGGCTGCAATGAGTGAATCCAAGAATGAATGAAAAATTGGAAGGGGTTTTGTACCTTTCAGAGTGGTTTGAAGATGAAATGAAACAAGAGGCAGTAAAGTAACTGGAAAATAATGAATGTTCCAGAAAGTTCACTTGAATCTCATGGTAGTTTTCTTTCTAACCTATAGATAGATCAACAATGAGTAACATTTATGGAACTTACTGTGTCCCAGTCTCTTTGCACAGATAAATGTCTGTTTCACCTACTCCATTGCCTACTACAACTATTCCAACTACTACACAGACAACCATTATGACTATTATTCCTAGTATATAGAGGAAGAAACCAAAGAGCAGAGAAGCTAAATGACTGCTCCAAATTCACAGAGCCAGAAAGTTAGAAATCAGCCTATCAACTGGCCTGATATGTGTCCAATTTGGGTTACTTATTGGATGAAACACATCAAAATGCATCCCTTCCCATATGATTTTCTTTGACACAGACCTGAAGGCTACCAGTATATTGTCTCTAAGATCCTCATGATGGCCAGGCCTCCTCCCACACTTGATTGAAAGCACAGTAGGGGTTTAGTTTACTCTGCAGGATTAGGCTTGAAAAGTTGACACCTTTTGACATGAAATTGCTACAGGGGAATAGAGCAAACCCTTGTTGAATATCTATTATGTACCAGAAACTGATAGTCGTTTTGCAGGAGTTATTTCATTCAGCCTCCTCAGTGCCCTATGAAATAGGTATGTGAGAATTATTTCTCTTTTACTAGGAAGGAAACTGAGATGTACAAAGGTGATTTTTGCTATTGTTTGCAGTCCTGGGATTGAATCCAGGGGTTGTGCATGCTAAGCAGGCTAAGTGGCTGCCACTGAGCTATGCTCCCTACAGAGGTTAAATAGCCCAGAAGAAGCAAAGCTGGGGTAGGAACCAATTCAATGTTCAAACACAAGTTCCCAAAATATCTGGCCCACAGGATGAATAAAACTGGAAGTCTACAGTAGGGGAGGAAAGACTGGCATGTCTAGGGAAAATTCTAGCCATTCCCTTCCTTCCATTCTCTCCTTCCTTCTTTGTTTGGCCTTTCTTTGCTGGTTTCTTCCTTCTTTTCCTACTGTCTATAAACATCCACTGGGAACTGTCACATGCTGAGAAGCCTTCTAATAATTGGGGATACAGTGTTTTCAAGGATCACATTAAGGGAGGTGGGGGAGCTGGACAGATAATAAAAAGTAACCAAATAAAGCAATGAAAGATTGTGATAAGGACTAAGAAAGAAACAGTAGCTATAAAGGGCCTTAAACAGTCTCAGTAAGTAGAAGGGCATTGGGCACCAAGGATGGTGTGATAGCAGCATCAAATGAGCAGGGAAAGGCCCTCACCCAGTAGGAAGCTCACACTCTGCCCCCTCACAAGCCTTCTACCTACAAGGCCTGATTGTTTTAGCAGTTCAGACCACGCAGAGCCCTGACAACCTCTGGGAGGAGGCCCTGTCTAGCCTAGAGTGGACACAAGTCAGACTGCAGTTTCCCGTATGTCAAATGACAATAATAATAGTATCTACCCCTCAAGACCATTGTACAGATTAAATGAAGGTGTGTTTCGGAGAATTCAGGTGGCTGAGTAACACATTATATAAAGGTGGCCTGGATTTGCAACAAGAAGGGGTTAAGATAGACAGAAGAAAAAACTTGGCCGAGAGCACTTAGGACGCGAAAACAGGTTACCAGTGAAGAATCTGACATATGTTAACGTTTAGAATAGAACCAATAACTCTCTATCTGACATAAGTTCCTGCCATTTCATAGGCTTTATAGTACAAAATAACTGTAAATGTCTGTGGAAATGAATGAGTTTTTAATTGTAGGAATGACTTGAGTGACCAGAAGAATGAAGGACCTCAGGAAGTCTCTTTGCTATTGCTAAGTTAGGGATTCCTGAGAATTCTTGCTGAAGAAAAGTCACCAAGTGAGTAATGGACAATTAGCTCTCTGCCACCACAAGGGTGAAAAAGTGAGGGCCAGGGTGGCTTCGAAACCCAGCTATGACACAGAGGAAAGCCGTGACCGGCTCCCCACCAGTCAGTCCTGAGACTGTGGTGTGGCCTCCACTCTGGTGTTTTAATTTCCCTGCCTCAGAGGTGGGGACCATGCTGCTCAGGTCTTCCTGGAGACTAGGAAAAGAAAAGCATGCTATGCAGAGTGGAGGGGGTTATTTTTATTAATTCTGGGGCAGAAGATGTCAACTCCACGGAGACAGAACTAGCATCTATCAAGTGTTTTGGCTCCTCTTCATCCACAGAAGGATCTCAGCATCGGGTCTCTGGTCTGATGACCTACACTCTGTGTTTTCTTTGTATGTGTTTGGAAATTAGCCCACCTGTGGTCTGGCTGTGGGTGTCCCTGGGCCCTCCTCACCCACATGGCTAAGCAGCAAAGACAAGGACTCTAGTGTCACCAGCTTCCGCCCACAGCTCTTCCTGGAATGAAGTGCTGCAAGAGCTTGCATAACTGCTTCCCCACGCAGAGCCTGTGGTCACTGAGATGGAGGATGAGGACCTAGCAGAAGTGGGGTCCATATACCCTGCAGAGGCATGCACTACAGCATTTAAAACAGAGATGTGTTAGTGGAGACAAGGCAAGAGCTTTGAGCAGAGGGATGTCCCTGGGGCCTTGGGCATAAAGGAAACTACAAGGGAATCTGAGGGTTTTTATGTTTGGGGTGCTTGTGTGTGTGTGTGTGTGTGTGTGTGTGTTGGGAATGGAACCCAGCACCTCTCACAGGCCAGCCAAGCTCTCTACCACTGAGCTACACTCCCAGACCAGGAATTTGTATGTGGGGATAGATCTCAGTTTCATTTATGGGGTAGACCCAGGCACCCTGAAAAGCATACTCAGAGAAACAGCCCAAAGAGACTGTCCCTGCTTCAAGCTTAAGCCATGTGTCATTGGAAATGTGTCTCTGCCCTAGGAGACCCTTTTTTCTGGGGGTGAAGGGGGTAGCTGGGAACTCGACTCTATGGTGCATGAACACAAGACCAAGATTGAAGGGCTTGTGACAAGACTTCCAAAAGCACCAACTCTTTCCCTGCTTGTAGGCAAGTGGCCTCCCACAACTCCATCAAAAAAAAAAAAAGATACAGACAGTAGGTCCATGAAAGAATGTTTTCAGCAGCTTATTTCCATCTCCGTGGAATATGTACTCCTGCTTCAAGACACCTCTGTGCATGTGGTAGCGAACCCAAATCCTTTTAGGCAAGGTTTCCACCTAGTGTCATCTCATCATCAGAAGGGATGAGAAACCAGTTCCTAGGCATAGTAGGAAGAAGTTCCACCCTGCTATATTGTTGGTGAGGATGTAAACTAGTACAACCACTGTGGAAATATGGAGATTCCCCCAAAACTCTAGTCATCTTCCCAAAGACTTAAAGACACATAACACCGGGATACATGCGCACCCATGCTTAAAGCAGCACAATTCATAGTAGCCAAATGTTGGAAGTGGCCCATACACAGAAGAATGGATAAAGAAAATGTGGCATTTATACACAATGGAGTACTATTCTGCCATAAAGAAAGATAAAGTTGAGTCAGTTCTAGGAAAATGGACTCACCTTGAGACCATGATGTTAAGTGAAATAAATAAGACATACAAACCTAAATAGCACATGATTTCTCTTATATGATAAGACCAAAATATAAATAATTAAAGAGCAAAATGAAAATAGATAATAGGAAACAGGGAGCTAGGTCTTTTGCAAAAGGAAGGGGGCCAAGAAATAGAAGGAGAAGGGGAAAAGAGGAGAGGAAAGGGATGAAAACAAACGATATGCTATCTGCATGTACCAACTCCTCCCAATGACTGTAACCACTATGCACTGTAGACATATATTAATAAAAATAAAAATTAGAAGAGTGAAAGCAGTTCCATCTCCCAACCCTTGCCAGTCTTCTCCAACAAGAACCCACTTCCAGCTTCTCTTCATGGCTGCTACAGTCAGCCTCGTGGAAAGGAATCTGCCCACTCTGCTGAGTGCCAGGATGCTCCACTCGTGCTGCTGTGGCCAGCCTGGATTGGCCCTTCCCTCTCGGACACCCCTTCTGTCATCGCAGCGGACACAGACAGTCCCCAGCTTACAATGGTTCTACTTAGGCTTTTTCACCTTTACGATGGATGGTGCAAAAGCGGTGCTTGCTCAGCGGAACGCCTCCGCGTTTTGACCTTTCACTGGGTGATCAACACACAGTAAGGCACTCTCTCCTCATGCCGGGCAATGACAACCAGCTGAAGATCATGAGGGGAACAACCCATATGCCACAGTGAATCATGTTGCTAGGATATTCAGCAGGTTAGCTGTATTAAATGCGTTTTCAACTTATGGCAAGTTTATCAGGCCATAACCCCATCATAAGTAGAGAAGCGTCTGTACTTAAGATGCCATTTGTGTATGGAAATTCATATCTGCAAACACTGCCACAGCTGTGAAACAGCCAAAGGAAGGCACGTATTAGCAAGAAGGTGAATAAAACCTCAATTCTGTGTATGTCTTTTTCTGCCTCTCAGCAGCCTCTTTCCCCAGAGAACTTCACCTCATCTGTCTCTCAACAGTGGCACGAACCTGCCCGGTTGGGTGGGGCAACCTTAATTCTCACACTAAATGAATTTGGGCAGGGTAAGGAGCGCAGACAGCCCCAAACCCCAAAGGGATTTCTGGATCTGCTCAGGGTGAGGATTTTGAGTTAGGATTTCTCATAAATTTCTTTCTCTTCTCTCGCCAAAGGGATAGAGTAGTGAAGAGAGCAGACAAGCCTTCTCTCCTCAACAACCTCACCCCGCTGGGGCTGTCCTAGAAAAAGGCTGAGTTTGAGAGCCAAGTCAATTAGAATATACCTGGTGAGCTTTCTGGTGTGCAACATGGCAGCTCTGGGCCCCACATCTGTCCTCTTTATGCATCTTAGTTACTTTCCTCGTTGGCTGAGACAAAATACCCAACACCCAAAGTTAAAGAAGGAAAGCTTTATTGTAGCTCACAGTCTGTAGAGGCTTCAGTCCATAGTTGACTGGCTCCAAGGCAGGGTAGCATGGCAGAGGGGCATGAGAAACAGTCCATGGCAAAGCAGTGCAGGCAGAAGGCAAAAGGTAGCAAGGCAACAAGCACCAAGGTACAAATGACAAGCAGTGACACTAACCCTCTTCCTATCCCTTATATTTTATCCTACCTGCCTTTAGGGAAGGTAGCACTCACATCCAAGGTTGGACACCCTTAATCCTATCCAGAACCATGCCAAACCAATCAGTGAACTATTTAGTAATCACACACCCTTGATCCCAGCGTCAAACCCTTGATCCCAGCATCACACATGCTACATCCAGCCACCTCTGAAAACCTTCACTTATGACCACATGAGGCTTTGGGAGGCATCTAGATACAAGAAATAAACAGTAAGAGATGGAAACTTGTGTGATGCAGGGTCTCTCTTCAGATTTTACACAAATCAGCTCTGCATGGACTTCCCAGCGGTCCTCAAAAGTGATCCTATGACCATGCCTGTGCCTTATCTCTGAAAGTGACTCAAGCTCTCTATATTCTATGCATAATTCATCAGTAGTCCAATCCCCAAAGAGCATCAGAATACCCTAGTCTTTGAAATGGTTGTGCCTCCAAGCATGGGCCTGGAATCACTCTTATCTCTCCGCATATCTCATAATGGACTCAAACTCCTAGGGGCCAAATTTCATGCAGACTTTTCCTGTGAAAAGCTAACAGTTATTTGTAGTTGACAAATTCTGTCCAGCTCTTCAAGGGCAAATGGCAAATCTGGAGAAAGCCGGAAAGCTCCTAAGAATTTAATCAAGGGCAGTGAACCATGAGACTTCCCTTAGGGGTAATCACCTGAGAGAACTGTGGTTGTTCTAATTCTGCAATCACCATATTAACCTGCTTTTCAACTATGATTCTCTGAGGATAAAGTAGCACACAGCTATACCCCAGTGAGTATGATTCCTGAACCCGAGCTGAGAAACTTGGGGCTTTGGGCCATCTTCAGAGAGGGAGAGGCATGAGCATTGGAAAATTCTAATTAAATGGAAAGTTCTGGCTTGCATTTCAGAGTATTCCAAAGAATCTTGTTTTAGAAGCATCGGTGGGTCACCAGCATCTGGCTACAATGCAAACTTACCAAGCTTCCTACCTGTAGAACACAGCATGGGGCAAATACACACAGGCCAAAATGATTCTGTGGTATCCTGGGGAAACAGATTCAGGAAAATAACAAAATTCTTTGGGTGAGGAAATTATTGATCTAAAATGTTGCTGGGAGAATTCAAATTAATGCTTTTCCAGGGGCTTTTGAGCACCTCATTGCCCTTCCATGAGGCCTTGGTTTCTTCTTTCACACAATGGGTGAGCTGAACTCAATGATTGCTTGAAATTAGTATCTCAGTGCTCTGTTTTTAAACAGAATGACATTTTGTATTTGACCACTGAAAACCCTAAAAAAGTTTTTGAGAAGCAATACTTGGGGAAGAACATCTCTGGATTCTCAATACTTTTGAAGTTGATTGTTACGATCCTTGGTTTCTTTCTGCTACTCTTTTAAAAGCATCAAGGAGTTTCAGGAAATTATCCTCTTCTCCTGTATGTTGGAAGAGTCTGGCAGTGACTGGCAGTCAAGGATGCCTGATACTTTCTCTGAAGATCCTTCATGGTAACCTGAGTAAGGATGGCTTGGAGCCACCCCAGCTGGAGTGAGCACACACCAGCACTTCGAGGACTCCTTTGTCCCTTTCTGTTTATCATTGGCTTTTCTATGTGTCTACCACTCATATGATTCCACATTCATTTTTCCTTCATCCTTTTTTAAAAATTTGTTTCTTCAGTTTCTGTTTTGTTTGTGAAGGTTCCTGAAGCACATGGTCAAGTCAGCCACTTATTTGCCATCTCAGAGCAGTGTTAATGCTATCATGAGTCACATCTGTTTGAGGAGACAGAGCAGGATGGAAATGCTGAGGCTCTGCTCTCTTTCCTTGGGCTTCAGGCTACATCACCACAGTCTAGTGCTTTCCTTTCCCAGTCTGTGGAGTGGGAGTGGTCTTATTGGCAAAGGCACATCTGGGCCTAGAATGAAAGTAGAAGATCCCTTTCTGCTTCCCTCAATTCTTAGGCAGTCTGGCCATCACTCTTGCCTCTGAAATGCCCAGCTGATGTGGGAAAATGAAAAGACAAGCATCCAAAGCAAAAGCTGTTAAAATTGATTGTTTGTCCAACCATCCTCAGTTAGCTGTAGGGCACACTGATTTCTACACTAGTAATTCACTCAGTGAGGATACAGACTAGCAGGACAATACATATTCTTCTTCTTGGGCTTTACAAAAACTAAGATGGAATCTTAGTCTGAATCCCAGTTCTGCCATGTCCTGGCTCTGGGCTTGGCCCAGAGCTTCTCAAATAAGGCTGAAGTGGTGTCCTGTGTCTCAAGACCCTGACTCCCTCAGCCCCTGAGGTCATGTGGGGCACAAGAAAGTGGCTCCAGGTGCAACAGCCTTGTTCCCATGCCCAGCACAGCTGACCAACACCATCATGCTCCAGTGGCCAAATGAGGAAACTCAGGAGCCACCGACTCACATTCTCTTTACTTCTCTGCCCAAGGGGATTAAAAAGGGCAGCTCTTCATAGGAATGAGCCCCAGAAAGATTCAGGCCAGTGTCGGACTCAGTTGAGGTAGAGGGTACAATTGGGCAATGAATGGTGAACACAATAACAGAAGGCCTCTGGCTCTCAGTAATTCTGTTACCATTCCTATTCCTGACAGCATCTCAACCTTAGGCTCCCATAATAAGGAGCAATGCATTTTCTGCCCTTTCTCCTATGGGATGACCATGGGCTCTAGCAGGGACTCATATACCAGGCTGACTACAGATCTAAGATAACGCTTCCTTTGAGACCCAGGCACCCAGGGGGAGGGAGACATTGGCTATGACAGACTCACTGTGTGGAAGTCTCACTTTCTCCCCAAACACGGGCTTTTCAGTGGTGCAGAAAAGAGGACCAGGTTCCCAGCCCTCACTCCTATAACTTCTAGGAACCAGTACTTCATCTCTTTGAGGCTGAGACTGGGTTAAGTGTTTAAAAAAAAAACACCCTTTGCCATGCAAAGTGTAGTCATATGTAGACTTTAGGGATGTTGTCACATCTCAGGCTCCTTTTCATCCCACCTGTCTCCTTCTGCAGCCAATCAGCTGCTGAATCCTGAGCCTTCTTCCTCTGAATGATCTCCTGCCTGGTTCTATGGCAATGGTCTTATCCCACTCCATCCCACCTTGCACTTGGCAGACAAAGCAACCTTTTTGCAATATAACTAGGATCTCACCACAGCTTCCCACTGCCTTCCAGACACCGCCAAGCTGTGCAGCCTCACAGACAGGGCCCTTCATCATCACTCTCTACAGCCCTTCTTGTCTCATATACCTCCTCCCCTCATCCCCTTTGCCACCCTCAGCCACACAGGTGCACTATTTCCTGTACATGCCATGCTCTCCTGCTTGCCTGTACATTTTTGTCAATGCCATTTCCTTGTTCTGGAATTTTCTTTCTCCTGCCCTCACCAGGTGCCATCCCGCCTATTCAGGGCTTTTAGGATTATGCTACCATGAAGCTTTCTGTAGGCAGAATACAATATATAGTCCCATGCACTTAGCAATTATACTGTGGCTACATTGGTGTGCTGCAATCTCTAATCATCATGGCATCTCTCTTATGCGATATCCTCTAGACTGTACATTCCAGGAAACCACTGCAAAGCACAGTTGGCAATTACAAACAATTGCCAAGTCATTCAGGAGTTTCCCTGGGCCCAGCATAGTTCCCAGAACATTGCAATTTTGTTTATTATAACCTTTTGAAAGGCAAATAAAGAAAAAAGCTGTATGCATAATATTAGTATTAATGATAAGAATGATAAAGAGGACAATAGCTATCAATAGCATCTTGAATTGTAGTGTGAAAGAGAGTTAAATGTGAATTTAACATAAAATTGAACTGTGAGACATACAAACAGTTACAGAGAGAGCTCTAGGAGATGGAATTAGGAAGCCTTCAATCTACGGAAGCCACAGGGCAAGGAAGAGGCCAAGCATGTGAGTCCCAGCTGAATACTGGGAAAGTCACTGAGCTGTGAAAAGGTCTAGGGTAGATTTGTAACCAAGCACCAGCAAATGCCTCACTAAGGAAAGGAAAGAGACATGCATGGAAGATTTTGAGTCTCGCCTCTCCAGAGTGGAACATGTTTGGCCATCACAAGCATCTTATATTAAAATGCTTAAAATCAGAGCACACCGAAAGCCATGAACAGCACCAAATGCCCAAGAATTCTGCATAGGTAATCTGTATACTCTGTTTCTTTGTAAGTTCAGTCTTATGCCTAAACTGATTTTGTGCACTTTGTTATGCAGAAGGAAATTCATGTTCAGGAATTGAGTATCAATGAGAAGAAAAAGAAAGAAAAGAAAGAAAGAAAGAAAGAAAGAAAGAAAGAAAGAAAGAAAGAAAGAAAGAAAGAAAGAAAGAGAAAACTTCTGCTGATGGCCCCTACTTACCAGATACCCCTATTCCTTTGTGCTTTTAGAAGCAGAAATTGATTTAGAGGGTGTACATTTCCCCCAAATCAGAGTGAGGAAGGCAGCCCAAGCCAAGCCAGAGGCTCAAGGGACACACAGGGATGGGGCAGCTCCTCCAACACAAAGGTGATGGGCAAGCCCTTGTCCGCACAGCCTCCTGACCAGAAGGACTATATTTTGCTCCATTTTTTACACCCAGCTAAAGTGGGGGAAACCCCATTTTCCCTACAGGTTGGCAATTGTGAACAACCAACTTCTTGTGAGCAACTCTGGCCAGAATCTATGCAACTGAGCTTGGAGAAGGAGCTCCATGTACATCCGAGCATAGGGAAACAGCTGGCATCACTGGTGCAGAGCATTTATCAGAGCAATATTTCAGGAGCTCAACAAATGTTGAGAGATCCAATTGAATTCACTCAAAATGGTGCACAATTCCATACAGTACTACATCAACAAATGAAGTGAAGACACTGAGAGAAGGTGAGAAAATTCCTTACTAACTTGCCTTTTTCAGATAAGCTTTTTCCATGAAAGACCTCACCAACATCTTTACCCTCTATGTTACCAAGGGGGAAGGTCTGAGCAGGGTTCCACTGAGGACTAAGGTCTTGCAGCAACTGAAAGAGTGCCATCACCCATAGATGCTCTACACACATTTCTGCAGCTGGGAGGAGACTTTGAAACTAAGAGCACCACAACAAAAGATTTCAATGTCCTCCCAGCTCCAGGGCTGTGAAATGGCCCCAGAAAGGCAGGATAAACCTCCCAGCTAGTAATCCATGTGTAACCAGCAGATCAAGAGCACCTTGTACGTGAATTAAAACCATGCTTTTGTCTTCTGGGAGCGGATAGACAAGTCTATCTAGATCTGAAATGGGGGAAAGAGGGCTAAGTTTTCACAAAAATTAAATACTTTTTTTTCTGCAAAGAGACAATGAGATATTTCTCCCCTTACCTCATGGATTGCCAGAGTAAATGTGGAGACAAAAACCATTTTCTTAGTCCCCAAGGAAGCAGCCAGGTCCTTGATGTGTGTGAGTCCTTGCATCCTTGATCTAATAGTTTGGTTAATCCCGGTAAGGGTACTTGGGGCCTTGTTGGTTTTTATGTCTGTGGGTCAGCTCAGACCAGCTGCCGACTGATCTGTATGCAACAGCTCTCAAAGAACATAGTTTATTTTATAACCGGATCCAACAAGAGTAGGCGTGGTAGTGAAATGGGCTAGATACACCAAAGGTGTTGAGCTGCCAAGGCTAATTAAGAAAGATTGTTTATAAAGAGCCATGGCTTGGAACCAGAAAGCTAGTGTGTTTGTGTGATGGTGCCCGAGTGAAATGCATGAGGCTGAGCAAGTGTATACAGGAGGCTAGATTGTCCAAGGTAAGGCATTGGGATCATCAACAAACCCCTCCAAAGCCTTACCTGCTCAGTGACTCACTCGGTAGCCCTAGAAAGTTCGACTGACCTGATCTTCCTTTGGCCCTTCATTTGTTGCTCTGGTGATGAGAAAATGTAGAGCTTTCTAACACAGGCTGTGCCATAGACAGACCAGGATTAAAACCCTGCTCCACCAACTGTATTACCAGGGCCAAGTTACAAAGGCCTTCCCTTAGAAGCTTGTGGTGGGAAGAAATCTGGTAATATTTGCCACTGAGTGATTGAAATTCAATGTATTCCAACTCCTACAGTCATCTGCCTGAGGTTCCTATTGAGAGAACTTCTCATATCTGATCCCCCTTAAGCTGCTCTCTTCCCTGTGTTCCTCTAAGTCATCCTGTCTTCCATGAACCACCACACTTGATGCCTGATCCCTCACTTGAAGCATCAGGAAACAGTCTTCTTAGAAAGCCGTCCCGGCATGGAGGTGAATGCAGGAAGGCCAAACAGGCCTGCACTGTCTAGTGAAATGAGACGCCAGCCTTCAGAAGCGAAGTGATGAAAAGAACAGGAGAAGCAGCAAGCACTGCAGCAACATGGAGATCACAAACCAGTGACTCTGACTCCACTGTGCTCCATCGAACTGGTACATCATGGGGTTCACAGAGAGGGTAACGTGGAGATGGATGCAAAATTACATGAGAGAAGGAAATTCTAATTTCAGGCACTTACAAATATACCCAAGTATCACAGAGAAGTTAAAAAGAATATAGTAGATTGCGATGGTCTTGTTGTTGTGGTAGTTTGAGTGGTAAGGCTTTTAAGAAGGCTACATGTAGCCAGAGATTTAGTTCAGTGGTTTCGCCCCTTGCTGTGCAAGTTTGAGGACCTGAGTTCGATCCCCGATAACAAAAAAAAAAAAAGAAGGCTACATGGAGTAGGTTCATTGTCTTCTTTTGTGAGGAAGTGGCTTCATCTCCCTTTTACACGTTTGCCGTCCTCCATGTGAAGACACACCAGACAAACGCCAAATCTGCATTGCCTTGGTCTTGGACCATCCAGCCTCTAGAACTGTGAAAAATAAATTTCTGTTATTTGTGAGTAACCCAGCCTCACATATTCTGTTTTAGCAGCACAAACAGAATGAGTCATGAGTGTAAATAAAACCATTTATGGTAGCATTTCCCATGTGAAGTTTGGTCTATGGGGGAAAAGCAGTACCATAAGGGGAGGGAAAATAGCAAGAGGAGCAATTCAAAGCTCATGCTAAGTATAACCTTCCACTTCCATCCCAGGTCCCCTTGGGAACACCACCCATATTTCCCTGTCTCCAGGGCCAGTCCTTTCTCCAGAAGCACCCACTGCTTTCCCAACCCACTGCTGTGAGGCTCTCTACTTACCTTTCTAGGCCTCCCAGTATCACCTGTGGGATTTTCACTAATCCCAGACTCAGCCCACCCCCATCCAAGCAGTCCATCCCCTGAGTCTGGATGTGGACCCACAAGGATGCACCCTGCAGATCTCCAACTGCAGGGAGAGCTCCTGGCTGCTGCACTCTGAAGTGACAGGGTGCAGAGGAAGCTAAGGAGGCTGCTCCAGGAGAAGTGGGCTCCTCTGAGGGTGACCTTGGCTGGCCACATAGAGCCTTCCAAGGACTCCATGGCAGTCTAAGACACACCCTCCAGTCTGCCCTCCTTCTCTCCTTCACTCCTGGCATCCTCCCAGTTTCCTCTCACCTGGGCATTTCCCCTAACAGGTTCTTTGCACTTTTGATCTCATCTTGGTGTCTGCATCATAGAAAATGTGGACTGGCACACTGGGCTGTTCACATAAGAAGGAGCAGTCAGAGTGTGCAGAAGAGACACTGGAGTCCCATGGGATATCTCAGGAAAGGAAATTCATGATCCAATGTTCAGAGCAGTGGCCTCAGGAAGAGGATGTTCTGCCTCCCCACCAGTATGAGCTCCGGGTGTGTCTTTCCATCTTCTGAGTTATCTAGCAGAGGACTATGGCAGTGCAAACACACACACACCCATCTCTTACAGGTAAACATTACCTCTCAGAGAGAGGGCAGCATAAACCCCAAATGAGGAAAAGAAATGTCGTCATCTCTGTCTCATTCATTTGCAAGACAGGTACCTCTTACATAATGGCATTAAAATGTCTCATTACTATGTCAACCAGGTAGGGATCTTACTATTGTTCCCCTTTTTTCCCACCTTCAAAACTGGAGTCCCTTGCACCTGCTGGGAATGAGAAATAGGCTGTTGCTAAGCAACAGGGAGGGCAGGGCAGATGTATTATTTCAGTTCCACAAAACTTGGTGATAATGAGGAAATGAAGATGTTTGACCTGATGAAATGCTATAGCTTCCATAAAACCTGCATGACTGTTTTTTGTTCTGTCCTCCAACACACTGTCTTTATGGAGAAAAACTGCTCCAGCTCCAACACATTTGCTGCTTTATAGCACAATGGTCAGAGAGAAATCCTGGGTCCTCGTCTGTGTAGCAGTTGGTGGCAGAGTGAGGAGGGAGGCTCTCTTCCACCTCCTGCTCTGTCCTGGCCCCCAGTGCTGGCATTGCCAGCAGTGACAGAATTGATGTGAATCAGCACAGTCTGAGTGAAGATCAGAGTCAAAAGAGTAGGATTTTTTCTTAAAGAAATTTGGAACATCTTGAAATTATTGTCCTATTCATGACTTATATTCCAACAGGAGCAAGTTGGGTAAGCCAAAAGCCCCCAGAGGTGCCTGTCTGATTTGGAGGAAGGCAGGATATTCCTATTCATACAAAAAAGGACAGAACATGACAGATTCCGAGGGTCAAGACCCTGGAGCAGGTGCAGGCACAGATGGCAGGGAAAGCAGCCTGGACTTTCCAAAGTAGGACAAAATTCTGGGTAGGAGGAGTGGGAGGTACATTTGGATGACCCAGGCAAGAGCAACCAAGCCCAGAAAAGCCACTAAGGCTAGCTCTTCCTGATCAGAAGAGGAAGGGGAGAAACCCACAGGGAGTGAGCTCCCAGTCTGTGCTGGGACTTGATACACAGCACCAGTGTTTATCTTAGAACCTCTGGGATATGTATGATTTTAACCAAACCACAAACAGAGAAGTGGAAAAAAATTTGCTTCTGGGGACTTCAGTATGTGATCAAGATGGGGCACAAACTGAGACTTAAGAGCTGATGAGTAGGCACTGTCCAAGCATTGCTTCATGAAGACAATTATCTATGGTGGATAGAATGCCCTGGAATGAGGGTTTGAGTCTTTGTCCTATCTCTGCCCTAGTTAGTTAAAAAGCAGATTAAACTGTAGACTTTGTGGTATCATTCATAGCCTATGCAAAGACCTGAGCTCATCCTTTCAGGTAAAAGGAAAAAGATTAGAAAGAATCTTAAGAGAATAATATAGTGGGGCGCTGGGCATGGGTATGGTGGGGAACACCTGTAATCCCATCACTCAGGGGGCTGAGGCAGGAGAATTATCATGAGTTTGAGGCCAGCCTGGGCTACACAGTGAATTCAAGGCCAGCCTGAACTGCACTGCCAAAAAAAATAGTATAGTAATAATAATATACTGTAGTATAATAATAATATAGCATATAATATTATAGTGAAGTAAACAAATGTTTATTTTTGCTTTTCAACAAAGAAGGGAGCAAAACCATAAGATAAAAATCCACAAAGATGAAAAGAAATAACAACAGTCAAGATATTTTTTTAAAATATGGGAAGCTGGAAAACAAATAAAGAAAAGCTGTAAGAGCTTAATTCAAGGCCTGGGAGGGAGGAACTGGTAAAGAGCAAGGGGTAAGCTCTCAAAAGAGAGCCGAGCAGGGCTGATGTGTACACTAAGACAGGAAAACTGGCTGGGTGTCCTTACGTGAAACGGGCTCCCCAGCCCAGGATTTGAGATTTACCAGAAAGAGTGTGGACTAGGGCTCTTCAAACATAGCTAAGGTGAAATGTAAAGCACCTACTGGAGAGTACAGGAGGTGGTGTGAAGAAATGATCCCCCGAAATGGGAGACCTGCAGGCCCCTGTCTTCCACTCAGATCTCCAGGTGCCCAATCACCGTCATATAGGAGGAGGACCAAGTCCTCTTTAGTAAAACTCAATGAACTGAGAGGAAAGATCTCCTAGTTCTGACAACCAGGGGTCCTGCACATTCAGCAGGATCACACACAGCATCTCCCTTACCACTTCCAATGAGCTTGCTAAAGGTCTTTAAATATTTGAGGAAAGACTCTAACAGGAAAGAGAAAAATACAGTCAACCATATATTAGTAAATAGAAATAATGTAGGAACAAACAGAGATAAAGCAGGGAGCAAAATAAATTTATAAAACCCAGACATCTACAAGAAGAAGATGTGATATTATAGACATGAAACAAGAACAGAAAGCTAACAAAAGAGACCAAGAATGAAAGTAAAAAGTACTTGGAAATTTAAAGTATTAGAGCTCAAAACATAATTGTAAAACAAAGTCAAGAAAACTTCCCAGTATCCTTTTTTAAAGAGCAACATTAGGAGGAAAAGGAAAGAATAGAATCAATGCAGAGGAGTTAACACATGCATGATGATAAAATATGGAAGCCATGAGATGTTATCTGGCCAACTTCCAACTGCATCTACTGAAGCCCACCATAGCCTCCATTCTAAGGTCACAACCCCATGGATTGCTCCCACCAGGACAGCAAAGTTGGCCAGTTCTCTGACAGAGAAATTTGGCTCCAAAATGCCAGTCCACTAAGAGGTGTCTACTCCAGCTTTCCTTCCCTCTGTTTCACATACCTCAGATTTGCACCCCACTCCATCCTTCCCCAATCCCGCTCCATAGTCTCCCACAGCTATCACCTTAACAAAAAACTTCTGCTTTTCATCCTGTCTTGGCATCTGCTTCTTGGAGGACCCAGAAAATACTTGCGAGTTCCATAATGAAAGTATGTAAAAAGTAAAGGGGAAATATTACGCAATTCTCAGAATAAAAGTCCATGAGTTCCAAATTGAAAAGACCTACTAAGAACCCAGGACAACAACAAAACAAAACTTCAAAATACCCACATCAAGGCAAATTCTTTTGAAATTCCAAAACACTGCAGATACAGCAAGAGATATATATTACACATAAACAATCAGCAACAATGATGGAGCTCAAGGCCACTTGAATGCCCAATCTCTTACAAAAAAAACAGTGGATCTATTTTAAATTGAAATGTTGGAGAAAAATGATTCTACATACAGTCTAAACCCCCAATTAAATGTGTAGGTAGATTAAAGCTATTTCAGATCTATAAGGTTTCTTCTCCAAGGATATTCCCTTGGTATTACAAGAAATTGTATCCACCAACAAGAGAGAAGAAACCCAAAAACTGGGATACAACATATCCTAGGCACAGAGGCCCCAGCACAAGTGAGAAGCAATAAGGCCAGCCTACGCAAGGAGGAAGGACCACTATCCAGGACATCTGCCGAGGTAGGCTGAGAACACACAGTGAAAGGGGTAGGCACCTCTCAGGGAAAATGGGACCAACTGAGTTGCCGGTTAGAAGGAGTTTCATGGTTCTGAAGATTTCCAGGATGAATCAGTGATAGCTGCATAGAGACTTAAGTATACAAGAAAATAAGAAAATTGTTAACCCCACTAAATGCAAACATGTAAAAGGGAAGGAAATGCACTGATTATGCACTAACTTGGTTCATCTGTGCATAGTATTGAGTGAGTCAATAATATAAACATAAAGTATTGATCTAATACTTATTTATACAGCTAGATGGGGGATGAAGAGAAGGAACTGTCATATGGATAGGGCAAACGAGCACATTAAACTGTATATGTATATTACTTTAATAAATAAAATGTACCTTAAAGGCACAGTTCCTTTTTGTCTTTGAAGAACTTACAATGGAATGAGGCAAGATGGAGCAAGTTCAAAGCGAGTGGATCTCTGCCATGAAGGAGCCTCTGACTCACCTCGAACACAACTCCCAGAGCCCTGGAAATGGTGACCATCCTTCTCCATGTGAAATGGGGCCCTAAGTTATCCTGAGTAACTTTGGCGTATTTTCACCCACCACACACTGTTGGATGCAAGGAAAGGTGGATAAATCCCCCCAATCCTGCTATCCTCACCCTTAATCTTTGAGCATCTCATACCACTTGATACAACACAGCCTTGCTAACTAAACATGTGCCTGAATGCAGGGCCCTTCCTCAGAGACAAGGCTGGTGCTCAGTATTGGACTGTATGGCTGTGATTTTATTTTATTTTTTCTAGTGGAAAATATATCCCTCTCCTTACCTCTGTTTCTGAGGGAAAGAGTCTTATTGAGTGACACAGAAAACATCCATGGCCTCCCATGTGTGTTCATGTGTGGCAGTCAGACAGGAAGAATCAACTTGTTTGCACCATTAGACTTATTGATGGGTGACTTTTCATGCCCACAGTCTCATGCACTTTCCAAAACAAGTTACTCAGACACAGTGAGACCGAGTTGAAATCTTTACTTCCCCTAACCATCTAGACATAAGTGATCCCAGGCCTCTAAAGACAGTGAGCCTATGGTGAGGGCACCTTTTCTGTTTTGGGAAGGGCAGCCATGGAGATTGTAGCACAAGCAAAACACATCACCCCACAGACCTTCCAGCTCCGACATGGGACAGGGCAGAAGGACTCTTTTCAGGAATAGGTTCTTTCCTCCTTGAGGTTTGATTTTCTTAAGAGCCAGTACTTGGTAAAATAGTGACAGTAATATCTGAATATGTGGACTACCTGAGCTAGATAATCCACTCATGTGTGAGAAGGAAAGGGTGTTGCTACTATACACAATTCACAACGGAAAAGTCTTAAGAAAGTATACGTAAGAAATGAAATGTTTCCCCTCCAAAACAATAACTGCTACTGAGGACGAAAGCATATCACTTGGTGAGAAATGGTCAAGAGGCTATTTTTAAAAAGGGATAGAAGTCTGGGGTTGTAGCTCAGTGGTAGAGCTCTTGCCTAGCATACGCAAAGCCCTGGGTTCAATCCTCAGCACTGCAAAAAAGGAATAGAAAGGATAAAATCGAATGAAGAAATTTGACAATTCCAGTCTGAAGCTTGTTGAAGGTCTTACTAAGTAAAAAGCATCCACCCGGCAACTTTACAAGTTACAAAGATGAATGAAACATGGTCCGTGACCTTCAAGAGTTTGATATTTTGTAGAGGACAAGACAGTCACAAACACAATAAAACAAAAATACATAGGAAGTGTTACAAATGCCTGGAAAAAGATGAAGCTCCTTGCTGGAAAAATTTGGGAAGCTTCTTAGAGGGTCATCTTCAGATCAGGCACTATAGGAAAGGACAATTAGAGTAGATGGCCACAGAAGGTGAGGAGTAGGTGAAAAAATAGGTCAGAGTCCAGAGAGAAAAATTAGAATGCACAAGTGAAGAAATGCTGGTTCAGGAGAACATAGATGTGGCAGGATAAGAGCAGGAAGGGATGCAATGGCAGAAAAACATGCCCTGTCCGTGGTGATTTTGACTTTTGAGACCCCTCAGTTCAGCACTGTAGTCTTTCTCTGGAGAAGGGATAAACACCTGGAGTGCAAGAGCAATGAGTCTTTCCATAAACTGATGCTTACCATTTTTCTTTGTTTCTTTGATTTTCTATCTTGAGCTGTTTTGCTATGATGTACCCAGAACTCTATACTTACAGAGAGTATTTCCTATTTTGACACCTCTAGTACATTTCTGACAGTTAGAAAATTTTGCCTCCTCCAGAACATTGTGGGAACAGATCCTATAAACCCAGTCCTCACACACACAGACACATGATGTGTTATTTATAGAGCCTGACCACTCATGACAGCCAGAAAGTACAGTTACACCAGGGAGAGAAGGTACCAGGAGGCTGCACACTTGGTCTTATTCCCCTCTCTGCCCGGCTTTCTAGAAAGAGACACCATCCCTCAGCTGTGCCCTGAGGTCTTCTTCTTTCAGAAATGCTGGAGAGATTACAAAGACTTCAGTCAGTTCCCCTAAACCAAGTGCTCCACCAATACCAAGCAGCAGTGGTGGTATTTTTCCATCTCCCAGCCCTGGAGATGAATAGAACATCGTTGCAGGCTCTTTTCTTCATGCAGACTGTGCTTAATGACCAGCCTCTGAGTTTTCTGTGAGCTTTTAGCCCTGCAGGTCCTCAACGGTGCCACAGCAGGAAAACTTTCACTTAGCCACAGAGTTCAGAAGAGAATAGAGCCAGGATTCCTGGGCTCTTTGTTTTGTTTCTCCACTAACTTCCCTGCTAAAGGGCTGCTCTGTGGTAGCTTTTCTCAGAAGAAGTGCAGCAATGGGTCCTGGTGATAAAATCTTTAGGTAGACATTATGGACTATATCCCACCCTGCAGTTCATAGGCACCTTGATGTTACTCTTTTACCCAGGCCTCTTCTGCCTGGAAGGAGATGGAGAATTATTTTTGAAATTCTCGTTTTAGAGATGAACCAGCAGGTTTAGCAAGGCCAGCTCCTGGAGAAGTCTTGCGTGCCCTTCCCGAATTCAGCCACATGCTTGCTATACCTCTGTGACCCTGGCTGCTCCTGCAGTTTTCATAGCTAGATGCCAGACTGTCATTATGAAAAGCCTTGCACCACCATCTCCCCAAGCAGCTGCCTTCTTAGAATGAAAACAGGTTCACAGCTTCGCAAACTCCCTGCATTGAAAGGGAATTTAGAAGTTACTTCTGGCCTTCCCACAATCCCTGTGCTTTCCCCCTCAACAACAGCCACCCAACCATGTAGCCTGCTTAGTCTTTTTTAAAACCCAGCCCTTGGGGTCCAGCACTCCCGGGGCTCTCTCCCACCAACCTAGGGACATTACTACTTCATTCCAGATATCATGTTCCTATTAATAACCGCTTAGAACTCACAGGATGTTCATATCAACTTAGAGGTGACTTTCATTTTATTTTGTTTACAAATGCTAAATAATCTATACATCCCTCAGCCTGCATATGTATGGCTTGTTTGCTAGTCCTAGAAGAGTTCTTCCTCCAAGATTGTGTCCTGCAAAGTTTCTAGAGCTTCAGTGCTACAGAGTGATACCAATCGAAAGAAGGAAGGAAGGAAGGGAGGGAGGGAGGGAGGGAGGGAGGGAGGGAGAAAGGAAGGAAGGGCTAAAAGAATGTTTCCTCTTCTTTTCTACAACCTTGTGACACTAAATGCCTGCTTCCCTCCAAAAAGCCACTACCAAAGAAAATTTCCAAGATCACCAGCTGGTGCTTCATAGGTGCTCAACATCCAAGCATCAGCTACCCAGCTGCCATGAGGCACCTTGAAGTTCCTTTTTCTCCTGCTGTCATCCCAGTGGTGTTGCCATATCCACAAAACACACTGTGCCTTCTGTCTAGGCTGCTGGGATATGCCAGGGTCCTTATACTGTTGTTCCTTCATGTCCACTGAGGACTGGCTCCAAGACCCTCTCAGGGATGAAAATCCAAGATGCTCGAGTTGGTTATAGAAAATGACTTAGTATCTGCCTAAAATCTACACACATCCTCCCATAGACTTTAAATCATCTCTAGATGACTTAGAATACTAAACACAAGGTAAGAACTGTGTGGTTTTTTTGTTGTATTGTTTAGAGAGTAATGACAAGAAAAATCCCTACATGTTCAGCACAGAAGCAATTTTTAAAAAATAATTCAATATGCAGTTGGTTAGTGTTATAGCGTGTGGCTAGATGCCCCCCAGTGTCTCATGTGGTCATAGGTGGGCTTTTCAGAGATAGTTGGATCTAGAGAGTGTGATGCTGGGATCAAGGGTGTGTGATTACTAAATTAGTCCACTGATTGGTTTGACATGGTTCTGAGTGTGGATAATAGAAAGGCCCTCCCTGGGTGTGAGTGCTACCCACCTTGAGAGCAGGTAGCCTGGATAGAATATAAGGGACAGAAAGAAGACTGCTGTTGCCCTTGTCATTTGCTTCTTGCTACTTCACTGATTTGCTGCCTTCTGCCCACCATGAACTCTTTCTCCTCCTCTGCTATACTACCCTGCCCTGGAGCCAGCCAACTATGGACTGAAACTTCTATAAAATGTGAACCAAATAAACCTGTCCTCCTTTAACTTTGGAGGTTGAGTATTTTGTCCAAGCAACAAGTAAGACAGATAAATGGATGCAGGATCCACAGATGCAGAGGGCTGATGGCACTGTGCCACTCTCTGCTCAGGTTTCTGCTTGCTAAAGACTGATCAGGGTGGCCTTGCCCATATTGATACGCATATCAATGGGCATCAGGCTATGGGCAGAGCTGAGAGGCCTCCACCACACTGATCGGTGACCAGGCCTCCATTCCCAAGGCTAAGGGTGGGCCAGGGTAAGGCAGGTTGCTGATGACCTTCACTGAGGCTGCAACCCTGGGGGCCAGGGACTTTAGCACAGCCACCTCTCAACTGGTCCTCAGCAGGGCCCTCTGCAGTGTCCTCTGTATAGGGAATAGGCCCAGGGTCAGGGAGCTGGCTTGCCATAGGGCCAGAAAATCCCACCAAGGACATTTAAAAAGCTACAAAAAGGGCTTATAAGATTCTTCCCTCTTCATTGCAGCAACACTGGCCTGTGGTTATTTTCTACAATTTTTCACTTCCACATCTCAGACACTTTGTTCCAGATTCTCAGGTGCCTCACACACATCCTCATAACATCAGCGGTCAGGACAAACAAGTTCACATAGTCCCAGCAGGTCACTGCATGTACCAGGGGAACAGCCAGGCAGATGGCAAGACAGGGGCACAGGCAGGTCCAGCCAGGCACACATATTCATGGGGGCAGCTTCTTAACTCCAGCACACAAGCCCCAACTTTGAAAATTTCCAGCATCTACAATGACAAAGAGCAAACACTCTGGCCATTTCAGTGACCTTGAATTTGGTGCACCTTGGGCCACATTAGCTGCAGTGAAAATCCTGCCCCTACTGTGGTGACCTACCCCACCTCTCCACATTGCTCAAAGGTCCCTTCATGCTAATACTGGGGTACAGTCTTTGGTACCTAGGACAAACCACAAAACCAGGTCCTCCCTCACAAGAAGAGGGAACAGTCAAAGAACAGCAGGTATCAGTGGCCTTCCACCAGGGTCCCTGCCATCTCTGCCAGCCTGCAGCCCCTCGTGAGAGGTCTGGTCAGTGGTAGAAAACGTGTGGGAGAATAAAGGCCCAAATGAGCCTCAGGGAGCTTGGGTGGTAGGAAAAACACTGAACTTGGAGTCAGGCACTCGGGCTTGAGGTCTGACTTTGCTACTTCATAGCAGAACGACCTTGGATAGTTACATAACCTTTCTGACTTTCAGCTTCCAGGTCTGAAAACCTGGCAAACTAGACTTTACACAACAGTGTGTGACAATGCCTTGTAACTGCTAAGTACTACATATGCATCCCGTCCCATAACTCTGTATAACACTAAAGCCAGATATCACCAGGGACTGGGAAGTCCTCCATCCAGACACAGCACAGGCCACTGGTACCAGCCCAAGTTGTAACACTAGTTTGTGCACTGTTGTTTCCAGGGGCCCTGGGAACCACATGGGGCTGTGAAACGCAGGTGCTGCGTAGCTAGGATGCTCTCTGGAGATGAGAGAAGATAAATGAGGCCTGACCTGGGCTTGAGTGGCAGGATGAGGGCCATCACTCCTACTCTTAGGCAAGAACACTCCAACAGGGAACTCTGTTCGCTAAAAGAGAGTCAGTATCACTTCCAAAATAGTCACTGTGGTAGCCTCCCTTTGGCCCTTTACTCTGCATAGGTTATTATGTGACCATGCAATCAAGGAAAAGTAGCTGGGGGGGGGGGCGGTTTGCCCTTGGCCCTGTGGCTCTCTGTCAGGTTAGTAACTTTGTCCTTTACCTCTGCTGCACTGGTGTCTTCAAACAGAAGTGACGCAGGGCATGTCCAGTTTCTGTGACCCCCACCCCCACCCCCACGTGCAGCCCACATTCCACCCTCAGCCCGCCCGCCCTGGCTCACTGAGCAGAAAGCATGAGCTCTTTCCCATGCCCACCCTGTAGAGGAGGAAGACTCACTCCTAACCTCTTTCACCAACAGCTTTAGGACCTGGTTTCTCTCTTTAAAAAGGGCACTGGGACTAATGACTGCCAGGCTCTCCAGGGAAGGTGATTCTCTGGGAAAATGGCCCAGCGGGTGTCTCGTGATGCTACTAAAGAGGAGGCAAATTGATCTCTTTCTGCCATTGCCTGAGAGTCTTTAGAGATCATCTGAGTCCTCATGTGATTCCTCAGCCTCCTTCAGGTATGTTCACTTCCACACAGGTGAAGGGCACTTGACTCTAGACAGTGACCATGCCACCCGGTCAAATCTCCCTTTTCCGAGAGTCTGAGAGACTTGAGCAGCTGGGGTGAGGTAGGGGAATCTGAATCTCTTTAGAAGAAGCCCACCCCCTTTGTGTTCTCATGCAAAGAGTAAACTGATATATCTGAAAAAAAGAGAAGAAAACAGTCGAAGCTACAATGAGAACTAAGTACTTTCCAGGAAAGGACAGCCCCCTTCAACAGCCTCCACCATTCAGCCTACTGAGCACTACCTTCCTCCCTGTTCAATGGCCAAGAGCAATGAGAGTGCAGTCATGTGCAGTTCACACCCCCGGCAGATTCTAGGTTCCCCTAGCAATTTTCCCATCATGATGTGGCTCCGTGCAGCTCATTCCCTGCAGGAAAAGATGTGCTGATTGAGCCATCATCTGTGCTCTGGTTTCCAGCACTGTTATAGAGCTCACTGGATATTAATTCATGAATTAGCATTTTCATCTAGACACCAGGAAGCTAGACTGTAATTGGTGGAGATGGATGTTCTCAGAATGGCTGTGCTAAAAATCAGGTGTCTGAACTTACCAGGGAACCTTAGCAAATAAGCTATGTCATCTGCTGGAACCTCTTGGAAAGCAGCCAACTGGACCCCCCCAAGGAGACGCCCAGCCACCACTCTTAGCTCTGTCCCCACTTTATAGAAGCTTATAAATTTCCTTGTCTGCTATCACACATGGCAGGCATCTTTATAGAGGCAGGGAGCATGGCCTTCTCCACCACCGTATGTCCCACTAAACAGCAATGGGTCAAAAAATGTTTGTAGAATGGATGATTTTAAACTTATTGAAGGACTTTGGAGTAAAGATAGTAAGTTAAAGAAATGCTTCTACTTTTGCTCTCATCTGAAGTACTCATAAAAGCACCCCAGGACACACCTTCTCCTATTACCAAGAGGTTTGGAAATAGGTGATTCCAGAGTTTGCACTGGGGCTGTATTCAGGGCTTTTTGTGGGGCCCAGTACAAAATGGTAATGTGGGGAGGGGTGGCAACTCTTAAAAAGAGAGGAGATAATGACATTTTTTAAAACCTGTTCTACGTGTTAGTCAGCTTTTTGCTACTGTAACAGTTACCTGAGATAATAAACATGAAGAGAAAGGGCTCACAGTTCTGGTGGGTCCAGTCCATGTTTGGTTGGCTCTGGGATTTGGGCCTCGTAGTGAGGCAGCACAACATGGTGAAGTACATAGCAGAGCAAAGCCATTCACTTTGTGACTGGGATGCATAGGATAGAGGATGAAGAAGGGCTGGGCTCCATGATCCTTTTCAAGGGCGTGCCTTGAAAGACCTAAACACCTCCCGCCTCTCATAGCACCAAGGTGCATGTCCAGCCTTTAACACAGGGGCTCTGACAGATATTGCAGACCTAGACTGTAGCATGCCAGGAAAAGTCAGCACAACTGACAACTGACTCTTCTAAATCCCCAAAGATATAGATGTCTGTGGCCTGTTCACATTGTTATGGGCGGGGGTGGGGGTGGGGGTCAAAGCAGTTAAAAGAAAGCAGATGTGGGGCCGGGGATTTAGCTCAGTGGTTTCGCTGCCTGCTGCACAAGCGCAAGGACCTGGGTTTGATCCCCGGTACCTTAAAAACAAAAAAGAAAGCATATGGGTTGACAGTCCACTTAGGAAGTACCATAATTAAGGCTCAGGAACCCTGTTCCTGACTCAGCCCTTCCTGGCAGAAGACTGGCAGTCTGTTCTCCAAGGCAAAAGGCTTTGGAGTGAAGGACAACACCAATAAGGATGGTCCTATCATACTCCAAAGAAAGGAGAACAGAGCAAACATATCCATGTCAGACATCAAGATGCCCAGCTTTCTCCAACTTGACTCCAGGAGGTTGGTGGTGGTAAGGACTCCACCCTTCCTGGAAGAGTTTGAAAGAGTCTTTCCTGGGGAATCCTACTATTTCAAAAGAAAAATCCAGTATTGGGGCACCTTCCATGCAATGGCTGAGCCAGAGCTTCCCCCAGGGAGCCTGACAAGTCCTATCTACTGCCCAGACTTTCTCTTAGTGACAACAGCTAGCCAAGGGAAAACAGACCAAAGACAGGCTGTCATGAAGAAGCATCTCTGGTGAATGAAAACTGTACAAGGAGAAACAAACTTTAATAGAAAAGATGCTACCAAAAATGGGCTTCCAGACAATAAAGAAAAAAGATGAAAGGCTCTCAGAAATTAAAATGTGATAGCAAAAACAAAACACTCAATGGAAGAGTTGGAAGAAAGAGTTAGAACAAAGAGAAAACTACAAAGACATTAAAGTAACAAAAGATGAGGAAATGGGAGATTTGCTCCACAAATCAGCTAGGAATAGAATTTTGTAGACATAGTTTCCAAACTGAGTCTATCCAACCAACACTATGACATAGCTCTATTGCTGAACAAGAAATGGGAAGGGCACAAGTGTGTGGTTGGGACGATGGAGGAAAAATGAGCGCTAAGTTTCCATTCTCAGTGGTGGACGTGAATAGGTAATTCTAAAATAAATCAACTACAAATATTAGAAGTGCGTTATACAGACACGTGCAGCAAAACCAAGGGGAATAAGTAGCCAAGAGAAGTGAAAGCGATGGCCTCTGAAGATTGAGAGAGGGAAGATGTCTTGGTGCTTACATCTCAAATTAATACATACATAGATGAATTTAATAAAACAAAAACTAACCATCAAAATAAACAAGTAGACATCCACTTTCTACTTAGTGTGGAATCTCCTTCAACCGCTAGATGGCGCAATTGGCCCCTTGTGGAAATAGCACGAGGGAAAGGCCGGGGTTTGTTCATCAGAGTTTCAGTGGAGTTTTCCACAAAACGGAATTGAAGTTTTTATTAATAAGGTTAGGAAGGAATTAAAAGTATTCATTTTATTTCCTCTCCAAGTATCCCCCTTCCCAGAATAGGAGGGAAAGGGTCACCTGCCCCAGCAGTGCAGTAACGGAAAGTTCAGTCTGTGTCACTGACTCCTCCCTCACTGGGGACTGAGAGGACACTCCGGAAGAGAAGCTTGTTTGGGGGCAGCCGGAGCTACCTTGGTGCTTCAGTTCGAATTTAGTAAAATTCAATGCCAAGTGAATTTGAGATCTTCAAGGGACAGGTGGGGATCTCAGCCCCAAATCATCGGCTACTTTCCCCAGCACGCTAGTTTTCCTGAGATGAACATGAGATACACTCAGCACACCTGCAGAGTAACTAATTACATCTTGCTCGCCTAATCACTGGGGAGGGGATCCTCCCACCCCGCCCCTATTTTCCTTGACTTTTCTGGATGTGTCATCACATATTCCTGAGCCCCTCCTGCACTGATTAATGAATCTCTGGTACACACTCCTCTGATTTCCCTGCCATTGATCATTCCTGACGAGAGCTGCCACCCTGGCTGGGCGATCCTTCTGCCCACCTGGCCACTCTTCTATTTCCCATTCCACATCCTCTTTCTCCTCTCCTCCTGTTCCTTCTTTGCCCCAGACAGGATGTGAGCAAGGTCTCTGGCTGTCTGGCTCTGCTCCATTCCTCTCCATCTTTCTCCAAGTATCTATTCTATTTCTGAGTTTCAGTCTTCGCTCTGCAGAGGAGGCCCCAAATCTATACACCTACCCCCACCTCCCTCCTTAACCCCAGACATCTCTTCCTGCCTCTTCTCAGACAAGTCCATTGAGGGACTCACCCAGCCTTCTTCGGCGAGCATGAAATGTGTCTACAATCAAAACTGCAGCTCCCCCTTCCAGCCACCTACTCCTCCTGATTCCCTTACTCTCGTCACCAGCAATGCACACATCCAGAAAACTCAGAGCAAAGGACAGGGTGCCAGACATTCAGAATTCTGGGATTTTGGAAAACAAAGTCCTCAATCTCAAGAAACTGGCAAGTGGCAGGAGAGACATGGGTCAGAGAAACCACGGCTCACACTGTTGGAATTGTGATGAGGGAGCCAAGGTCACAGTGTCTGCAAAGAAACCCGGGATCCCGGCGACTGAAGGAGCCCCGCGCAGGCCAGGCACTGGGCTCTGTGGATTCTTTCCTGGCTGTGCCTTTAGAGGGCACACTCTCTGCTCTCCCAAACTCCAGCTTGGGGCTGTCTCCCTTGGGGATCTTGTTAAATGAAGATTCTCCTTGAGCTTGGTTTCTAACCATTCCCAGGGGTGGTACTCTTGCTGCCCAACTGTGAGACACTGTGTGTGTGTGTGTTGGGGGGGGGTGGTCACTGGGATTGCGTTTGGGCCTTCCGATCGAGCCACAGCCCTAGCCTCTTTTAAAATTAAAACAGGGTCATGCTAATCAGAACTTCTCTGGCCTCCAGTGCGCTTCAGCCTGGCAGAGTGCTGGCACCACAGGCCTGCACCGCCACGCACGGCTGTGCCGCACTCCGAAGGGTGAGCAGGGAGGGCCCCTCCTCCTCTGCTGTGGTAGCCCTGTCACCTCAGACTGGCACCGGTGCCCAGCCCCCAGCACTCTCCTGGCCTCTAGCCCTGCGCTGTGCAATACAGTGGCCACCATTCATTGCCCCAATTTAATTGAAAATCACTTAAAATTTAAAATTCTGTTTCTTAGAGTGGACACATTTCACATGGTCAAGAGCCACATTATACGAAATGGATGAAGACAATCTTTCCAAGAGTTCCCCGTAGGGCAGCACCACTTGCTAATCTCCGCCTCACCCCAGGATCGCCTTGTGGAACTCCTTGTGCACTGACCACCATGCTCAGCAGACTGTCAGCTCCTTGAAGGTGACCTCTGTGTGGTCTCGTCATCTTTCCCAGCCCTACAACTTAGCCCACATCCGCTCTTTCACTCAACAATATTTGTCAATCTACTATGTGCCTGATTCTGGGCAGGCACAGCACAGGGAGTAAGTAAGGCTCAGACACGAACAAGACAAATACGGTCCCTGCAATCACAGAGGTTGCTAAATAGGGGGTCTGTAATTATTCGTTGTGTTAAAGAAATGAATGAAAAGTACACAAACCTCCCCCAGGGAAGTCTCCACAGTGACTAATTCTCCCGAACCCAGAAATCTACAATAATTACTTCCCACCTGCAGAATAAAGACTCTGCTCTGGAGCTGGGGTTCAAGGTCCATCTGAGAGGTAGACAGGAATGGAGGTTCATGGTTTGCTTGCTAGGCCTGCCCTAACTAAAGCTGTCTGCAGACTGGGAACTTAACAGAAATTTCCTTTTCACCTTCCTGGAGGCAGAAAGCCCAAGAGCAAGGTAGTGATGGATCTGGCTTCTCCTGGGGCTTCTCTCTTTGGCTTGTAAGTGACAATCTTCTCTCTGTGTCCTTGCATAGTCTTTCTTTGTGCCTGAACATCCCTGGTGTCTGTTTGTGTCCCAATCATCCTCTTCTTACAAGAGCATCAGTCAAATTGGATTAATGTGCACCTTAATGGCGTCCTTTGAATTTAATCCCTCTAATGGCTCTGTCTCCAATCATAGTCCCACACTGAAGTACTAGGGTTAGGATTCCACATATGAATTTGAGAGGGACACAACTGAGCCCCTAACAATTGGAAATGTGATTTTAGAATACAACAGAACCAGGTTCTGATAGATGCTCTGAAATTCACTTAGTAGTAACTGCACGAGAAGCCACTATGCTTGTCTGAGACTTCTCTCACGTGGGTATTAAGAAAATTACAGCTACTTATGAGAAGCACCTGGCAGGGCTCAGCACACAGCAGGCACTCCATTAATGACAGGCACTGTCCTCATCACTGAGCCTCCCCAGTCCCAATCCGAAGGAGTGGCACCCCTTCACCTCCAGTCCCTAGACTCAGGGAGCCTGCTGAGCCTGCTCCTAGCCTGCTCCTCTCTTCATCTGCATATCCTGTCCCCAGCCCTAGTTCAGCTTCTGGCAGCCAGGCAGAGGTCTCCCTCAGCTCCTTTCTCCAGGCTTTGTTATCTTTCATGTCACTTCCACACCACCACTCAATTATCACCCAGGAATTAAATCCCCACGTTGTTAATTACTCTGCTAACTCTTCCTGCATATGCTGGCCTTCCCAATTAGATCGGAGGCATTTTTTATCAAAGTCCACCGTTACGCTTTTTAGCTTCTGCCACAACACCTATCCAATGTATCAAACATAACAAGCCTAATCAACCGAGAGTTTCTGAATATAAAAATATTTAAGTTGCACCCCCTTACCTGTGGAGGATATGTCCCAAGACCCCCAGTGAATGCTGGAAGCCAGGATAGCATCAAACCCTACATATGCTGTTTTTTCCAATAAATACATACACAGATTTAATGTCTTTTCTGTCCTAACTGGCACTGACCGCATACTATGATCATAGCTTTTGCAGTTTAGGTGTGACAGCAAAACCAGCAGGAATTACTTTTTCCTTCTCTGTAATTTCTCAAAGTTTCATTCTTACTGTATGCCATAGAAACCTCAGTATACAATGTTTTATTTCCCTGTTAATTTAAAAACTCATCTTTTTATCTAAAGGAAGTACTTTACAGCTTTTCTTTGGCACATCTGAATAGCCAACATCACTCCTCTTGGGCTTTTGAGCCATTATTGAATAAAATAAGGATTATTGGACCATTAGTACCATGGTACATCCATCGGCCAATCTGATAGCCTCGGTGGCTGCCAAGAGAGGAGCAGGTGCGTAGCATATGTAGAGGGGCGATACTTCCTGAAGGTTGCTTCACATGGCTGGATAGAGGAAGTAAAAGGTGTGAGATTTCATCACACTCCTCAAAATGGAGCTTTACACTTGATATTAAGGGGGAACTCGTGTATAAATAACCAATATTCACTGATTGAATGGGAGAGTGATTCATAGTTTCAGTACAAAAAAACACAGGAAACAGGAACAGTAAATTCAGGTTGCTGACTCTTTTTTGAGGAAAAATGATATAATCTAGAATGGATTCAACGGTGTCGCCAATATTTTGCGTTTACCAGGATAGCAGTCACATGATTTTGTAAAAGTGAGAAATTAGATTTCATTAATTGATAGATAGTTGGTCTTTCTAGATAAACTTATTAACATATACAAGTAGTATATGAGAAATTCTTCTGACATGAGGGAAAAGTACTTAAAATATTTGTCTTAGAAGAGATTTAGTTAGGGTTTCAGAATATAATTCAACAAACTCTACTGATTAATATTTAATCTGGCAAGAAATATTTATGAGACATTACCAGCTTCATAAATGCAAATGAAAAAGCTATAAATAGGAGAAAATATAATTTCCTGTAAGTGTCATATTCTAAAGAGAAAACTTGAATTGTGAATTCATCTCCTGCTTCATGAAAGAAGGTAAGAGAGACAGATAAAAGGGGACAGAGGAGGTGGTCTGCACACTAATTAGCAGTGATAATCCATATAAATTCTGTTGCTTTCTCACACTTCCTCATCAGTTTTCAGAGCATATAAGATGCATCTAGCACCTTCCAAAGCTACCTGAGTAGCTTCACAGTTGTGTCACTTCACCCCAAGTCTCATCTGTGCTCTTTGGGAGACTTAAGCATATGAGAGTGAAGATTACCCTAAATTTCCAACAACCAATCAGGATTAAAATACCCCTATTTCTCACCTTTCAGGTGTCGGCTGAACACTAGGCACAGATTTCCTGTCTCATGGCCCAAGGTCCCATCACTGAAAGAATATTTGCAAAGCAGTATTTCCCGGGCCACACCATGTTCCATTGGAAAGTCAACTATCATAGTTAACTGTTGTGTCAGCTTGAATAAGAACACCCAGCTGATTGGCTTAGCATAGTTCTGGGTGTGGCTGAATGAGGGACTTAGTGAAGAGAGAAGATGCACCCTGGGTGTGAGTGGCATCAACCAATAACCTTGTAGCCTGAATGGAATAAAAAGGGAAGGATGAAGAAAATCTCATTTCTGCTTCTTCAGAGGAGCTCCAGTCTCCACCATCATCTTTGGACATCCATCACCAGGTTTCCAGCACGTTCTTCCCCTTCCAGTGCAGACTCTTCAGGCTTCCAATGTAGACCCTTGGGCTTCTCAATACAGACTCCAGTAGGACTGGGCAGTGAGCTCCAGGTCTCCCAGTTTTGAATAGATTGACCAGCTCTTCCACACCTGGCTCTGCAGGTGACCATTGCAAGCCTACCTTGTAAATCCTATATATAAACTATCTTGTATATTAAATATTACTCTCCTGAATGCTGATACATCAACTGATCAGGAGAGAAGGCATACCACAGGCACCACACTTAACCGAAAGAATGCTGCTGTTCCAGGACAGAGCGTCTCTCCGCATCAGTAAATGCTTACAATGTGTGTTATCTGGACCTCAGAACTACACCAAAGAGGCCTTTTCCAAGACTAGGAAATTAAAGAATCAAGCACTTTCTTCTCAGAGTGTTAAACCCTAAGATCAACCAAGACAGTAACATTCCTCAGGAGGACAGAAACTTCCTTGTAGTCAGGGCCCGTGGCAGCCTTACTTAGTAATTAACCTCTCTATAAAGAGAGCAGAGGGGTGGAGGGGCAAACCCAGACAGACCCGCTCAAAGCCCTGGGGGCTCAGCAAGTTACTCTAGTTCCAGGGACAAGCAGTTTCTCCTTATAATGGAATACACGGGTTTCCTTTTGGTACTCACCATGCACAGGATAAATATTCACCTCACAGAACGCCAGAGGAGCTGGAGATACCATGGGCCAGATCAAGTGATGTCCTCCTCAGAAAGGAAAGAGAGAGGCAGGGCCTGGAATTGCTGCGGTGTTCAACCAAAAGGCTGGGAACAGACAGAGAGGGGCCAGAGGTAACACCATCAGGTAAGAAGGGCCAGTTGGACACCTGCCAGCAGTCCCAGACAGCAGCAGGGTGACTTCCTAAGGCACACAAATTATAGATTAATGTATCCTTCCTCAAAGCCAAGAGGAACCCAAAAGGGAAGGCAGGGAGATGGCCAAGTGGCCCCGCCCATGCCTAGGAATGCACCAGTTCCCACCTGTCTTTCAGTGGGGGACACACACCCCCCGCCCCGCCCCGCCCCCTCTACCTGCACGGTGACCCAGCAGCTCCTCTCCACAGCGCGGTGCCAGCCCATATTTTCCGCCCTAAGAGTTTCTTCTGTCTGCTCAGCCGCACCCAAGAACACACGCGCACCCACGCGCACCGGTCTGGACCCTGCACTCCAGGACCCAGCCGGTGTGGCCGGGAGGCGGCCGAGCCTCGCGGAGGGAAGGGCTGAGGGCACCCGCCCTTCTGGACAGCATCCTGGGGTCACACGCAGCCCCAGTTCAACCCCACCCCGCCCCACCGCCTTGGCCTGTGGCCCTTTAAATCGTGCTAGTATCCAGAGATTCCTTTGTAGTGGAGACAGGGGGAGGTGAGCTGGGGGAGGCGAGAGGGAGGAGAGGGGAGGGAGGGAGGAGGAAAGAAGTCAGAGGGGGAGAGAGAGAGAGAGAGGGAGAGAGGCAGGCAGACAGGAGCAAGCGCCTCCAGCTGCTCCTGCTGAAGAAGGGGAGTGACTGAGAGGCTGGCAAGCGGAGGACAGGATGCTTTAGTCGCCTCTGCTCACAGGACCCAGAACCAGGGAGAGACGCTAAAGGGTAGGGAGTCCCCCCAAAAGCCTTGAAGGCCCCCTGCACCAGCTCTGAGGGACACCCCAGGAGTTAGCATCAGTGGGACTTGGCAGCTGCGATCTCAACAAGTAAGTTGTCTTCTTTGCCTCCTCCACTTCTCCCCCAGCCCCAGGGAAGGGAGAATGGACACTTGAGGGGGGCGGCGGGGGACACTACCCCTGGCTGCAGCCTTTCCCAAGGAACCAGTCAGAAGAGAAGGTAAAAAGCTCAGGGAGGGCCCAAAGTTCACAAGGAAATTAGAGAAGTCTGTAGCCATGGTGGCTGCCCTGGGGTGGGGAGTCCCTCCCTGGGGTGCCCCAAATCTCCCATTCTTGGTTGGAGAGGCCAGGGGACTGAGAGGAGGGCAGAAGGACACTGATCCCTAGGTAGCAGCTTTACCTTCAGTGGGGCCAGAGAGGGGCAGGGTGGGGGCTCTGATTCCCTTAGCCTTGGATCCTTGCTTAATCTTGCTTTCTGTTTTAAGTCTGGCCAAACTAGGAAGGCAACCTTGTTACTTCTGCCTCCTCTCTGCCTGGGTCACTTCCTGTGGGAAGGCAGGGGTCAGGACTCCAAGGACAAGGATGGTAACTGCAGAGGAGTGGCCTTGTCAACCCCTTCTCCTCGCCAGGGCTGGTGTATCTCCTGGGATGGCTGTTCCCAGCACCCCTGGTTCTGCCTGTGCCTTTCCTCAAACAGGGCTCTCCCTGCCAGGCTGTGAAACAGACCTGGGTCAGTGCTGGCTGCTTAGACCCTGTCTGGTTTCAGAACCCCCAGAACAGGAGGTGAGGTGGAATGACAACCGAACACCTCTTCCAAGAACCCTTTCAAATGCCAGATAATGATCATTGGGAACATGCATGTTTGCAAAGTACTTTATTCTCTTTTAATCCTCTTAATGAAACTGAGATTATCAGCCTCGTTCTACAGGTAAGAAACAACAGCCGATAAAGGGAGGTTCTCACCTGGGTCTGACTGCAAAACATTCCTTGCCTTCATCATAAGCAAGCTGTGCATTCTGGAGCTTGCTGGTTCCTGGGGCGCTTTCCCATGTGTGAGGAAGAGGCAGTGAGAAGCAGCTAAGCTTATGGACCCAAGGTGCTGAGCTAGGCATCTGAGTGAGGTAATCCCACACCATTCCTGTGAGGCAGAGTGAGTGCTCCTGTTTTATAGATGAGACGGACAGAATTGGGAGCACTAAGGGGCAGTGCTATCATCCTCTAAATCCCTGTCCTCTGGCTTCAAATGAGGGGCTTTCCATTATCAAAGAGCAACCCTGCAAAGCCCAGACCCATGCCTTTTGCTTAGAAGCAGGTGGAAATCCCATCCCCTATTGGCCTGGACTCTGGCAGATGAACAGAGCAGAGTGAATGCTCTGGGGTCAGAGAGAAGAGCGTTGGCTTGGGCTCTGACATAAAAAGCCCAGTGGATTTCACTGGGATTGCAGATTGCTGAGCCACTGAGATGCATCGTTTTGCCTAAAGCGAGGCACAGCCTGCAGCAGGAGTCCTGGGGCACAGGGTGTGTGCTTGATCCTCGCTCCTGGGAAGCTCACCAGCAGGGCCAACTGTTAAAAGAAAGGAACTTTCATCTAGAGGACTTGCCGGCGTGCTCCACAATGCCCAGCAATCCTCCCTGGACTTACTACTCAGCTCTCCAACAGAAAGGAAACCTACCAGTAGGGCATGGCTCTTCCAAGAACTGCTAGGTGCTGCTGGTGTTCCTCACAGGCAGCATCTCTTACTTCAGTAGCATGTCTGCATTAAGCAGAAATGAGTATTCCATCAGCCAGCAGTTCAGCTGTAGGAGGAGGCCAGAATAAGGGTGGGCATATTGCTCGCTCTGCCCCAACTGCCCCATGGCAGAGCTGCCTCCTGGCTGAAGTCAGAGCTGGGCCACACAAAGGTCCCCCTGAGCCTTCCCCGCATCCTTCTGTCGTTCTGGCAGACTCATTTGTGTGGTTGTCCCAGCGCTCTCTTGGCCTCGCTGCTTCTAGCAGAGGGCTCCTTAGCAAGACCTGCTGGGAGCTTTCTGCAAGCTCTTCACTGGGGTTCTTGTCAGGAATTCTGAGACCCTTAAGGTTGCTCTGGTCATCTCTGATATAGTCAACCCACAGGAAAGAAGTGACCGGTGTCCATTTTCTAGTCCCCATTTGCTCTTAAAATGACAGGATTTTGCCTGCCTTCTGCAGGCAAAGCCACGAAAAGCTATGCTGCCCATCCTGCACTGGAAAACTGAAACTGGTTTTTGTCTTTCAATCAGTTCAACAGTCACTTATTTGGTCACCTAGCATGCACCTGGAATAATTAATGTTTGAAGACTTTGGAATGTAGTCATTTGGGCAGGGTTATGCTTTCCATCTAGGAGAATGTCAGCAAAAGCTTGCTTGCATTCTCTGAGCCAATACTGATTGAATTTTAAGGCTGGAGGTGGAAGGATGATGGAGAGAGTATAGGGGGTGGGGGCAGGAATCCATTAGGTAGTTCAAGGGAGCTGTTTTTAGATTAAACTTTTCACTGTGCATGAGCCACAAAGTGGTCACTGGGAGCTGGTGGCATTTCTAAGAGGGGACCCATCATCTGATGACTGCTGAGATAATTGTCAGCCATGGAGGACTTCTTCTGTTTTTTTTTTTTCCCTAAGGACAAGAAGAATGGGAGTTGAGGCATAAAGGATTGTAGGGAGGCATTTGAATAAAAATGCCTGAATGCATTGTTTCAAAAAGAATTGTGAAGTGGTTTCCCCTGAAATAATTTTAAAACAGCAGACAGCTTCTGGTTCCTGAAGGAGGGATGGAGGGACAGTATGGACACTGCTGCGGCCTATTTGGCCCCTCCTACCTTGACATTCTGATAAGGGAGCTATTCTAGGCCTGAGAGCCCTGAATTCCAATAAGCCTTGCCAAGAGCCTTGTTAAGTTAAATGTCAGAGCCAAACCTTTAACATGTGGCCCTGGAGTTCCTGGCTGGGGTTTAAATGTTAAGTTCCATTTTCATTCCAGGCCAGTGCTGGCTGAGGTCAAAGGTCAGGGATAATCTGACCATTTGGAAGGTGTATCAACCCATAGGGTGACCGGAAAGTCTGGGGCCAGAACATTGGAGGAGAACACGAAGATCAAGATTGTAATTTCACTCCCATCCCTTCAAGTTGGTTGTAGGGGCTGGTGTGCATCTCACCCCTGCATGTTATATTCTCTCGCATTTCAGGCTCCTGGTCTTATCTTACTGTCAGGGAGGCCCCAGAGCTATCATCCTACATCATTTCTTGGGCTCAGAAAGGAAAAAAGGAGAAAAGCCTAGGGTATCTCAAATGGTAGCTGGGGCCCAACTTGGGCCTGGGTCTTATTCTCAGACTCTTGCCACCCCCCACCCACTCCAGAACAGATTGAACTTTGAGCACTTGGAACCTGAGCCGAGTGCTGACTTGAGCACAGAAGAATAAAGGCATGAGGTGCTGCCCTGCTTCAAGAAGGTGACCATCCTCCAGGGTGAACAGAAGGCACAGGTGTCCAGACCCCAGGGCCCTTTATTAGATGAACACAAATGTCCTTCATATTCTTATACAAAAGTATGTGGAGCTCCTACCACAGGCTAGACCTTGCACAGGCACCTGAGGTGGAAGATTGGATTGTTTGCACACTGCCTGAGCTGTCCTTAGGGGAATGCAGACCTGCTCAGGAATAAGTCACAGTGTCAGGGACAAGTGCCATTAGGGACAGGCCCAGAGGGCCACAGGGGAAAGGTGGACTCTGCCAGGGGGAAATAGGGAAGGCTTCCATGGGGCTTTGCAAAACAGATGTGCTGGTGATCTCCACACCTGGAGGCGAGAGCACAGGTTAGACACAGGTAGCTGGAAGGAAGATTGGCAGGGCCAGGTGGAGAATGTGAGCCAAGACCCAGATATGGGCCTGTGGACAGCCTGGGGGCCCTGGCCCGAGTTTCTTGAGCGGATATCCTGACCTCTCAGCTCCTCAGAAGGACTCAGTCACATTTGACTTCCTCTCCCCCTATTCTTCCCGTTTCCTTCAATTTTATTCTTTTTTCTTCCACGTTTGTTCGTTTTTCCCTCACTTCTTCCTTGACCATAACTGCCTTTTAGTGCTTCTTTAGTTAAGACTCTTTTCCTTCTGCACTAGCTTACTTTTATTAAACACTTTTTTTTTCATTTTTAGATAATTGTAGAATAACATGCAGTTTAAGAAATAATGGAGAGAGATCTAACATCCTCTCTGCCCACATTCCCTCAATAGTAGTTACATCTTGCAAAACTACAGTACAATGTCCAAACAAATGAACAATTTGCAATATAGCATTTCCAGCTACAAGAGTATCTTATATGCTACCTTCTTCCCATCTACCCTCTCATCCCTGGAAACCAGGCATCTGTTCTCCATTTCTAGAATTTTTGTCATCTCAAAAATGCCATAAAAAGGCTGGAGATATAGCTCAGTGGTAGAGCACTTGCCTGAAAATGTATATAAATAGAATCATACAATATGTAACTTTTGGGGACTGACTTTTTTACTCAGCATAATTACCAGAGATTCATTCAGGTGTGTGTGTGTGTGTGTGTGTGTGTGTGTGTGTGTGTGTGAGTGTGGTTGCTGGGTTGCTGGGTAGTAGTCCATAGAGTTCATGTGCCATAGTTTATTCAACCATCCACCCATTGAAAGACATCTAAGTTGTTCCCAGTTTGGGGCTGTTACGAATAAAGTATCTATAAATGTTTCTACACCTGGCTTTGTGTGAACATAAATTTTCATTTCTCTGGGATAAATACCCAGAAGTGCAGTTGCTGGGTCATATGGTAGTTATATGTATTTTTTTTTAAACTGTCAAACTGTTTTCCATAGTGACTATACCATTTTACATTGCCATCAGAAAGGGAGAAGTGATTCAGTTTCTCCACATCCTTGCCAACAGGTAGTGTTATTGCTATTTTTTGTCATTGTAATAGCTTACTCTGGTTTTAATTTCAATTTTGCTAATGTCTAATGATGTTGACCATCTTTTAAATTGTTTATTTGCCTTCTACATATCCTCTTTAGCAAACTGTCTTTGGCCCACTTTCTAACTGGACTGGTGTTTGCTGTTGTTTCCAATCAATATCAGGAGTTCTTTATATAGTCTAAATACTAGTCCTTTATCACATAAGTAGTTTGCAGATATTTCCTCCTACTCAATAATTTGCCTTTTCATCTTAACAGTCTTTTTCAGAGCAAAGTTTTCCATTCCGATAGTTAATTTATCAGTTTTTATTTTTACAGATAGTGCTTTTGGTGTCAAATTTAAAATCTTTTTGCTTGTCCTAGATCTTAAAGAGTTTCCCCTACTGCTTTTTAAAAAAAAATTATAGTTTTATCTTTTATATTTAAGTCCATGATCCATTTTGAGATAATTTTGGTGTAAGATCTAACACTGTGGTCAGTTCATTTTTCCCCTTAAGGATGTCAGATTACTCCTTCACTGTTGGTTGAAAAAAGCTATCTATTCTTTTTTTTTCTTTCTTAAATCCTTTTATTGGTACATTTTAGGTATACAACACATTTACATTTCTCATTGGGAACTTGTACCTTTACATGATGCATCTTGATTCTTATTTTTTTTGTATTAAATTCTTTTATTGGTACATTGTAGGTATACAACACAAGTACATTTCTCATTGGGAATTGTACCTTTACATAATGCATCTTGGTTCTTATTTTTTCCCCATTCCTAGCCCTCCCTTCACGCCC